>JAHZNE010004065.1:0-14797 GCA_027744055.1 Callyntrura sp. NNG-2020
GTAATAAGTCACGTCTTTTTACTTTTAATAATTTTTTCTTTGTTTCATTTAATAGTTGTTGTGGATATTTACGAATTTTAAACTTTTCCAGCATTAAATTAATGTGGTTGATTTTGTCTTTTTCAATTGAGCATGATCTCACACCTCGGAGTACACGTGAAAAATGCAAAGAATTTTTCATGTGAGTTGGGTGATTTGAGAAATAGTTAAGATAGTTGTGTTTGGACATTGGCTTTTGAAACAACGATGCAAAGATCCAGAAAATTTACGTTATGTTCGGTGTGTTCAACTGTGAATTTTAGGAAAGGGTGTTTAAATGTTTCTTGTAGCCACCCAGATATGTTACCAGTTATGTCTGTTATGTCTACTATTGACAAAATGTCATCTATAAATCGCTTACTAAATATCATTTCTTTTTTCCCCATTGGCCCAAGTTCTACGGCTGCTGTAATATTTGCTACCGAGACACCAGAGTTCTTTCCCATTTGTATGCCTCGTTTTTGGAAAAATAATTGGTTTTTAAACTCTATGTATTTATAGTCAAGGCTCAAGTTAAGTAGAGTGATCAGTTGTGACTCTGTTACCTCAAATGGAAGTTTTGTAACTTGTTTGTATTTATTGAAAAATGTTAAGCAGTTTGCTTTACATATATTTACAGGTAACTCTTGGTACATAGCTTGTACATCAGCAGCAACCATACAATATTTTTGATTTTTTCCAGTGCAAGGTTTTGTAATAGTGTTAATAGATGTAGTGTCTCAACAAGCAGGTTAGTAATGTGAATAGTTAGTGGCTTCAGGATTGCGTCCAATAAAATGGCAACTCCTCTATTGATTGTTCGTGTGGTACTACAAATGGGTCTGCCTATTGGAAAAGTATCAAATGTCTTGTGCATTTTAGGTAAAATGTAAAAATGTCCAGGTGCAAATTTATGTGGCAATAGAGTTGTTAGTTTTACTTTTAGATTTACAAATTGAATTTTGGCAATGTGTTTAACTTTATCAATGAATGACTCCATCGCCATGTTGTAATGTGCATAAGTACTTGGTAAGTAAGTAGATGTATCTACAAATTGTCTCAGTATTTCGTTTTCGTATTCTGTACTATGCATTATTACTAATCCAGCGTTTTTATCGCTATGTTTAATGACTACATCATTTGTACTTAAAAACAGTTTGATTTGGCTAATCAAATCGTCATGACTGGGTTCAGGAATAAATCTGAGTTGCGAAATACTCCTAGTGCAACGTACTATAAAATTGTTGCCAAATAATGTTGATTGAATTGGGTTACCATGTTTACGATTGATTCCTTAGGACTTAAGCGATTACATTTCAAGAAGTCGTTTTAATATGGTGTTTTTTCAGTTGTCAACATTCTTCAGGTATCCATATTTGAGCAACTCTGTAAACACAGTGACCGGTGACATTTATTTCCTAACTTACAACACGGCATTATTAAAAAATATTCATGAACTTGAGCTACAGCACGATCCCTGACAAATTTTTGAACACGGAGCCCCGCTCGAGCAACTGGTCAGGTTGCAGGTCGCTTGTAGGAACTGGATGACGGATACTTATCTTCACGACTTTCCAAAAAGGTGACGGTCAAGCAATGTATTTGGCGGGGTCGATGTTCGCTATTTTTGGCTAGACATTCTATCCCGCAACATGGAGAAACATGCCGCAGTTTAAAGCAATACATCGTTAAATTCCGGACTCTTTAACATTTTACCAGTCTCATTTTTTCACATTTTAATTTGTTTATTTTTAAAATCTTAGAGTGTTTGAATGCGTGCCTCACTACATATGCAAGGTTCCCGCGACAAATCATAATGTCGAGGGAAGGGGATGAATAGAAGAACTGAAAAATAAATGCATAAAAATGGTTCCTCATAACCGGAAATTGGTATGTTGTTAGTCCTCTGTTGAAATTATTATAATTACGATGATATGATGCAACTTGTGGGATGATGATAATTTGATATTCATGTCACCTTTCAAAACAGTCGGGTTTATAAACTGTTGTGACACCACGACACCCACAGCTATTATTTTGCCTTTTTGCATAACTTTTGCATAAGTGCTTTTGAAATGCGTAGTATCTAGCGTACTTAAAATTGTTTTTGAAAAGCGCGTTCCCCTCATTTTAAAAGAGTAGTCGTAATATAGTTTGGAATAAACTATTATTATGTGAGATTACTACCCACAATATTGTGCCAACAAGAAGGACGTCCCTGGTGTTACGTAGGCAATTCCTCTCGACGACAAACAATAATTAAGGGTGTGACACAGGTCGAGTAAAAAATGAAATCAACCCGAAATCAACAACTTCTACACTGAAAGTAAGGAAATCGCCCTTTCTAAAGCACCAGTTTTATACCCATTTTGCATTTACTATATTACTGTCTTTACTATTTGTATTAATTATACACAAAAAAAGACAGACATGTCGTTCTGTTAATAGACAAACATACATTATCGCTCATTTAAAATTTTTTTAAAAGTTCAAAGCATTTCCATTTCTTGTAATGGCTACCACCGCTTTTGGCAAGTGTTTATATTCAATGTTTTAAGTGTGTACAAATTTTACACTCTATTCTGGCCAAGGAGCATAACCACAACTCAAAATGATATTTTAATACGCCAAAAAATGATTACATGCAACATAGATTGCACACCCCTCTTGTATGTGGTAGCGGTAGTATGCCAAAATATCTGCGGTAGCGGTAGTTGTCCAAAATACCTGCGGTCGCGGTAGTTGCCAAATTTCTTTGAATATGCATATTTTACATTGACAAATGTGATAAATTAACTATATAAGAATAATTACAACAAAACAGTTAAATTTTAGCAGCAAATTAGCTGTTATTACATGAAAAAGTTGCAATATTTAGGGCTTTGACAATATCTGCGGTAGCGGTAGTTGCACAAAATATCTACGGTAGCGGTAGAAGCCCTAAATTTTTGCGGTTGCGGTATCGGTAGCAAGGAAAGGCAAAATCCGGTACCGCCGGTACTACCGCTGCACAACTCTGACATGAAACTAGTATGACTATCCTGTAACTATTTAAATACGACGACGACATAACGCCCAGGGATGGCGCAACCAATAATTATTTTAGCACCATAAATCAAGCGGGTGCAATATTAACATTTGCAGCGCAGCTTTTTTATAAATCGGATAACGGTGGGGTTGGGAGAAGCGAAAGGGATTTCAAATAATATTTTATTAAATAATAACTTTTTTTACATTTGGTCCCTGGAAAAGCTTGCATTTTGAGGAAAGTGTCCCTTCCAAAAGGAATGCAGACATGGCTACAAATATGCCCCCTGCCCCAATTAAAAAGACGCCCAGGAACTGCGACACAACTAGCGGTTTTGGGTTATCATCTTGGGTAAAAGTGATTTTGGACTGGTTACTCCTCCGTAGCCACTCATTTCTTTGGCCTCGCACAAAATCCTCGTCCATCTGAATCCACTTGGCGGCCACTCCCATTTGGACGATGGCTTGCAAGGTGCGATCAAACGTGTGACCGAAAACCGCGCGCTTTTCAAAATTCTGCAAAAGTCATCAACAAAATTAATTACTGCGGTTAATACCCTTCGCCGCTGGCAAGGGTAATTTTATGTGTACCCAGCCATCCTTGGCAAACATGCCGATTTCATGGCCTTCCGTTATGGGGGCGTGACCATTTCTATCCGTGAGGTTTTTCACCAGGACGTAGTCAAGGTACCCCTTGACAATAATGCAACCCAATCGTTCGTTCAGGACCCGGGCCATACATTTTTCCCCTTCGGGAATGAGGTCCAACCGTTCCGACAATTTCCGCATGACGGCGTTGGGAGATGAGCTTATCCAAGAATACGCAGCCCCAGCTAAAAATTTCGGAAGGCACGTCTTTAAAATGTCGCTGTGATAATGGTCCTTACACATTGTTATTTTCAAGTGTCTCACCTTTCCCCACTGTGTTTAAAGCTACTTTAAAGTCCGAACTTGCCAGCTCATCCAACGTCTCTGGAATCCAGGAGTTTACAGGAAACGCCATCAAGGAAACCAACTTGCCCCGGTAAGCAGTTGTCGTCACAATCGCAAACAATAGCCAAAATGAAGCCAATATCCGTATTGAAGACGCCTTCATCCGTCCAATTCCGTCGTCTTGTTCCAGCAGAGTGGACAAAATGTACCAAACCGAAGAAAATATATTCCAGCGGAAATTTCTCCTATTTTGAGGACAAAAATGGCCCGACAAAAGTTCCACCATTTTCAAGGTGACGGAAGTCACTAGGAGAGACAACAGAAATAAAAACCACATTTCCGGTTTGAAGGGCCAATAAATGACCTTGGGAGAAAATTCTTTTTGGGGAGTTCGGGTAACAAACACCATCCACTCGTAAGACAACATTTCAGACCAGCCAATATACTGATGTCTCCCGTACACCAAACCAATCATTAAAGAGATGTCGGCCTTTCCGTACAAAATGTCTCCCAATGCCCCCAACCAAGTGCCGTTTTTTAACTGCTTTCCCGTTGCTCCCCCGAAGGAAGCGGGGAACATGTGGTAGGAAAAATTAAATTTTTGTCGCGCTTCGTCAAAGTACCACTTGTAGAAGCCTCGCACGGGGTGATACTGTCCACCAACGTCTTTTCTGATCTCCAGACGAAATGGAACTCGAGGAACGGCCACTCGCAGCACTTTCTGGTTAAATTGGTAGGTCATATCAGGAAACAACTCGTCCACCTTTGCGCCATCTTTATGTAGGGCAGTTAGTGTCTTCAGCTGGGGTTCTCCACCAGGTCCGCCGTAAAAATCGACCGTTTTACAACCCACGGGACCCCTGCCGTTATTCGAGAGAAATAGAGCGATTTTGTACTTAATTTTAACCCCGAATGTGGGCGTCATTAAAATTTCGTCAGCAAGATGCTCATCGGCATTGGTGATAAAAATGTAGTAGTCCTCATCTTTCCTCAACAAGGGATCATCTCTCGGCATTAGAGTGTCCCTGATCCAGTTCTCAAGTTCGGGAGTAAATTCCTCTCCAACTGAAATTGTAGCTAGGGCGCAGTACGTCTTGGTGTACCGATGGATATATCTTCTGGGAAAGGTAACATTAGCTAGATATCCCACATGATAAGCTCCCACAGAGTTCAGGTTCAACTGAGGAAAGAGAAAGTCCTCAAAAGGTTGTATCTCGTCCTTTCTCTTGACGTAAACTTGTTCGCAACCTGGAAAGATGCTCCCAATATTTTCCATAACTTGCGAAATTATTGTATTTGCGCGAAAAATACTGTTGTCACTTTTGACACTTCTTCCGCTTTTAAGGGCAAATGACGTTTTCCGCTGAAACAAAATGGAAATAACGAGAACGATCCTGCAAGTAAAGGATAGCTTACGTTCGGCAGAAAATTGAGGAAATGTTGACGTCATTTTCGAATATCGGTTAATCACAGTCAACTTTGCAAAATGTTGCCTGTAAGCCTGTAACTGCACTACTATTGCTATCCTGATTATTCGATGCTTTGGGAAAACAGACGGAATGTAGAAATAAGGNCTCTAACCTGAGTATTCGATGCTTTGGGAAAACAGACGGAATGTAGAAATAAGGCTAAATTAAATTAGTGGCTTTAACCGCTAGAAATACACTAGCTAGTATACTTCACCTAGAATTACACAAATTCGGACTTCAGTTTTCCCTCGAACCTTGATTAGTATCAGTCGACATAGACAATAACGGAGTAACTTTAGCGTCCCTGTCGTAATGATACGATGAATTCCAAAAGTAGACTGAATATGACAGGAAGGCATGCTTTTTATGCGAAAGCAGTAAGTTACGTTGTTTAGCGCATTGGCAGCTATTACGGAAGATAAAATGCATTAAAAATGAAACGTTAGAAATCTTAACTGACGAGTACTTGTAGTACTCTCCTATAATTTTGTAAATAGGGCGGTTCTTCTTCCATTAATGTTGCGGTATGTTTATTAATACTCCTGTGATGCATAACAGAGAAGGCGTAACCAATAATTATTTTAGCACCTTACATCAAATGGGTGCAACATTGACATTTGAAGCGGAATATTTTTTAATAATTATGATAGCGCAATAACAATTTTACATTTGGTCCCTGGAAAAGCATTTTGAGGAAAGTATCCCTTCCAAAAGGAATGCAGACATGGCTACAAATATGCCCCCTGCCCCAATTAAAAAGACGCCCAGGAACTGCGACACAACTAGCGGTTTTGGACCCTCGTCTTGGGTAAAAGTGATTTTGGACTGGTTACTCCTCCGTAGCCACTCATTTCTTTGTTTTCGCACATAATCCTCGTCCATTTGAAACCACTTGGCAGCCAGTCCCATTTGAACGGTAGTTTGCAGTGTGCGATCAAACGTATGACCGAAAATAGCGCGCTTTTCAAAATTCTACAAGAAGAAGTCCATAAATTACGTGCTGAAATCACTTCTTTTGGATAAACGGCGTCGGTTTTCAATGCTTTTTTATTTATACCCATCCATCCTTAATAAACATTCCGGTTTCCCGTGATTCCGTTATGGGAGCATGTCCGTTTCTGTCAGTCAGGTTTTTCACCAGCACGTAGTCAAGGGACCCCTTGGAAATAATACAGCCCAATCGCTCATTCAGAACTCGGGTTAAACATTTTCCCCCTTCGGGAATGGTGTCGAGTCGGTGAAAAAGTTTCTGCATGACAGAGCTGCTGGACGAGCTTATCCAAGAATAAGCAGCCCCAGCTTAATTTCAGAGTACATATCTTTAACATATGGCATAACACACATATTTAGGGCTACACATGCTTTTTTGAAATATATCACCTTTTCCAACAGTATTCAGCGCCACTTTATAGTCCGAGTTGGCCAGCTCCCCAAACGTCACCGGAATCCACGAATTGACTGGAAAAGCCATTAAACTAACCAGTTTACCTCTGTAGACAGTCGTCGTCACCATGGCGAACAACAGCCAAAATGTGACCAACGTTCTTATCGAAGAAGCCTTCATCTGCCCAATTTTTTTGTCCTGCTCCAAAAGGGTGGATAAGATGTACCAAAAGGAAGACAGTATATTACAGTTCGCATTTTGATGCGAATAAAATGCTGACAAATATTCCACCATTTTCAAGGCAACTGACGTCACAATTAGGGATAACAAAAATAAACCCCACATTTCTGGGGTAAACGCCCAGAAAATAGCCCTGGGAGAAAATTCTTTTTGAGGTGATCGGGTAGCAAAGAGCATCCACTCGTAAGATAACACCTCAGACCAGCCAATGTACTGATGTCTCCCGTATACCAAACCAATCATTAAGGAGATGTCTGCCTTTCCGTACAAGACGTCTCCCAATGCCCCAACCCACGTGCCATTTTTCAACTGTTTCCCGGTTCCTCCCCCAAAGGAAGCGGGAAACATGTGGTAAGAAAAATTAAACTTTTTTCGCGCTTCGTCAAAGTACCACTTGTAGAAGCCTCGCACGGGGTGATACTGTGAATCGGCCCCTTTTCTAATTTCCAAGCGAAAAGGAACTCGAGGAACGGCCACTCGAAGCACTTTCTGATTAAATTGGAATGTCATATCAGGAAACAACTCGTCGACCTTTGCACCATCCTTACGTAGAACAGTTATTGTCTTCAATTGGGGTTCCCCACGGGGTCCTCCATAAAAGTCCACCGTTTTACAACCCACGTGACCACTACCGTTATTTGAGAGAAATAGAGCGATTTTGTACTTAATTTTAGCCCCGAATGTGGGCGTCATTAGAATTTGGTCAGCAAGATGCTCATCGGTATTGGGTATAAAAATGTAGTAGTCCTCATCTTTCCTTAACAGGGGATCATCTCTCGGCATTAGGGTGTCCCTGGTCCAGTTTTCAATTTCGGGAGTAAATTCCTGTCGAAACGGAAATATAGCTAAGGCACAGTAAGCTTTCGTGTGTCGATGAATATCTCTATATCTGCGGAACGTGACATTGGCTTGGTACTCCAAATGATAAGCTCCAGCGGAGCCTTGGTTTAACAGAGGAAAGCGAAAGTAATCAAAATGTTCCATCTCGTCGCTATCTTTCACGTAGACCTGTTCGCAATCTGGAAATATTTTTACAATATCTTCCATCACTTGCGCAATTACTGAGTTGGAAATGTTATCCTTGCCTTTTAAATTTTGTATTTTTTGATAGGGAAATGAGGAGTTCAGGGGGATCAGAATGGAAAGTAAAAGAAATGTACTGCACGATAGAAACAGTCTTTGTTCGGAAAATGCAGACTTCATTTTTTCTTCTAAAATTGATTAATGACAGCTAACTCAGTAACCTTCAGTAATTTCACTTGGTTTGCTAGTACACTACTGCGACTGACATGATTGTTGGAAGTATTATAAAAGCAGACTGAATATGTTAGGAAGAAGAGCTACGTTTATTTTGTAATGTCATTGAACGCATTATCAGATATTCATTTAACAAAAAAAATATAAATCAGAGCTGTGTAGTGGTAGTAAGGGCGGTACTGGGTTTTGCCTTCCCTTGCTACCGATACCGCTACCGCAAATATTTAGGGCTTCTACCAATACCTATACCGCTACCGCAAATACTTTGGGCTTCTACCAATACCTATACCTCAAATATTTAGGGTTTTTACTGCTACTACAGCTATTTTGTGCAACTACCGCTACCGTAGATACTTTCAAAGTCTACAATATTGCATCTTTTTTATGTAATAAAAGCGTATTTACTGTTACAGTTTAGCTGTTTTGCTGTCATTACACTTTATATTATGTCATTTTAAGTGAATTAGCTGCATACCGTCACCGCCTATATTTTCGCTATTACCGAATTATCACCGAAGAAATGGTGGTGTACAATCTATGTTAAAATCAGACATATAATTGGTTTAAATTAGATAGTTAAGAGACAAGTGAGAACTACATTTAAATTTGTTGATCCTGCCAAACAACGTTCATAATACTCCATCACATTTCATATTAATTATTGCGTTGTGTTTGCTTCTAAACTCAGGCTATTAAAATTGTGGACGCATCAAATTTTTCATAGAAAATGGATTTACGTAACAGTATTAAATCTTTACTAGCTTTCCTTTTGCATGCTGATGCAGCAAGGGGTCTCTCAAAGACATGCAAATTTTTATGCCGATCCATTGAAGGATGTAGGCAGGATACCGATTTCTTTATCGCTCATCGAAAACATAGGTGACTAAAAATATTATGAACATCGAAGATCCAACAGATAATATTCGTTCCAGTTGTGGTGGTCATAAAAGCAGCCATTTTATTATTCATGGTGACTTGAATAACCGCCACATTGGTCAAAATACGCAAAATTTACACGCTTTGGAAAACCCACTGTTCCATGCGGAGTACCGCATTCCGTGGTGGGTCATGCCGTCGCCTAAACAGGCATAGAGACAAATTTGGGAAAACCGACATTTGAAATAATCTACCAAAGGTAACTGCTATGAAAAATGCCGGGAATTGTTTTTGGAACTATGTCAATTCGTTGGCGACACGAAGTTGAAATTTCCCACGCTACCATGGCATTAATAAACTTTGAATAGGTTGCAGTAGGATGCATTATAACTGGTATATGATGCAAGACTGAATTCCACTATTTGTATAGTAGGCACAGGTATTTTTAGTGCATGAAATGGAATGGTTTGCTTGGTCCTCCTATGACTACTGATACCGATTTTAGATGTTTTCCGAAAGTCCATGAAATATCTATTAATAACATTGGAACATTGGAAATTTCAACTTCGTGTCACCAACGAATTTACATAGTTCCAAAAACAATTCCCGGCATTTTGCATAGCAGTTACTATTGGTAGATTATTTCAAATGTGGGTTTTCCAAAATTTGTCTGTATGCCTGTTCGGGCGACGGCTTGACCCACCACATATAATTTTGAAAGTAGTTGAAGCGTCTTGTAGGTATTCCATTGGCCATGAAGAACCTGTGACCACATTTTTAAACTGTGTGGATCACGTTTAGACTTTCCCTGGCTTCTTGGAAGGCTTGCTGAGTTTTAATTGTGTCGTAGGTCCATGATGGCAGGGGTGGTTACTGATCGTACTCCCACCACGGAATGCGGTACTCGGCAGGGAACAGTGGGTTTTTGAAAGCGTGTAAATTCTGCGTATTTTCAACGGTGTGGCTGTTATTTAAGTCCCCATGAGTAGTAAAAGAGCTGCTTTTATGACCACCACAACTGGAACGAATATTATCTGTTGGATCTTCAATGTTCATAATATTTTAGTCCCTTATGTTTTCGAGAAGCGATAAAGAAATCGGTCTCCTGCCTACATCCTTCAATGAATCGGCATGAAAATTTGCTTGTCTTTGCGAGACCCCTTGTTGCATCCGCATGCAAAAGGAAAGCTCATCAAGATTTCCTACCGTTACGTAAATCCAATTTCTATGAACAATTATATGCGTTCATAATTTTTATAGTCTGAGTTTATTGTATAAATGTTGGCAGAAGTCCTACAATTTTCAACGTAAGTAAATAGAGCAGTTTGAAAAGTGGCAACGTGAAACTAATAATTATGAATGGCCAGTTAAATAGCGGCAAGACAACTAAAATCGTTAAATAAGTATGGTGTGGTGGTGTGGTATCGAACGGATAAGTATGGTGTGTAAGGTTTTGCGTTTGTAAAAATGTTTAGAGAAATAGTTTTTGAAGCAAGAGCTCTCCGTCGCTTATCCCAAAGGAGGATGACAACGTTTTATTACGCCACCCCTTCAGCGACGTTGTATCATAGGGTTGCGGTTGCACGTGGAGCTAATATACACCTATTGAGGGACATGGAATCAGATATCGCTTTCCAGAAAATAATGACATGTTCCATTTTCCGAACCCATCACTTGTCGAAATTGATTCTTTTTACACTTTGTGCCAGGAATAATGACTTTAACATTGGAATGTGTGAGAGCGGAGGTAAAATAATGATAGCATTGTGAAGCACTCATCGTGGTAAGAACATCACCCGTTAATTTTATTAGATTAAAATCTGCAAATCCAAAAATATTTGCGTTATATCCTACATCGTAAATTTTAACAGCCACTGGATTAATTTTAATAAAATAATTATCATAACCGCACCAAAATGTGGAAAGCCTTTCTTAATTGCTTTAAGTTAATTAAATGTATCATGGAAGTCGACACCCGACATCCGTCTTTTTTATTTTGAGATGTATGATAAAACCGTTGTGTTGCCGTGGCCGAGCGTTGCATCGGCCGATGAAACACTTAAGTCTTTAATAAGGGTAACTTGCATTCGCCGAGTACGAGATACATTTTTCAAGATATTTACACTTGCCCTGAATGTAATACTTCCCAGTTCGTTTGCGACTGTAGAATAACGTTATACTTGTTCATTCAAAGCCAAATGTAAAATTGTACATAATTCACGAAATGACTGCCGTTACTTTGAAGAATACTACTTTTCTTGTATTTTAGTTGTCCGAGGAACATTTACATGTACAAGAGTGTTTCAAAATGTAGCAACATGGATTAATAAAGCGCTGAGTTCATTTTTATATTTTTCATCAATTTAGTAAAACTGTTTACGTTTCATTTAGTAAATGCTTTTGATTTTGAAAATTTCTAATTGAAGATGAGAAGCTATGATGATATATACATCATCAATGATGATAATGACGGATAATAATGATGATTCGTCATTCCAGATACTGAGTTTGACTTCCCCTCAAGCATACTATAACTATGAGATTCATTTCATGATTTTGAGTTTCTTCTAAAAAGTCGAATCGAATATCATAAAGGCATGTACCTGAGAGCAGCTAAGGTATGTACATTTAAATATCTTTAATATTTCCGTCTTCCGACGTACTTGTTTCCCTATGGATAGTAGTAATAGTAACGACAGGCAGTAGGGACACATGATGGGCATAACATATAATTTTATATTGGTTTGAATAACCAAGTGTAACATTATTTTGCAGAAGGCAACCATGTGAATTGGGAAGTACTGCATTTAGGGCACGCGAAAATATCTTGAAAAATATATCTCGTACTCGGCGAATGCAACATCTAAAAAAAGTACCTTTTTAAAGTCACCCTTATTAAAGGCTTAAGTGTTTCATCGGGCGATGCAACGCTCGGTCATGGCAACATAATCGATAAAACGTTACCTAAATATGGTGACTGCTCTTCTTATGTATTTTTCTGGTGGCATGCAAACCCTATCCTAAAGTTTGGATGGTCTGGAGAATAAATCAGGACGGAGGGTCCTGATTTATTCAAACTCAAATTTAATTGCAAAAACCGATAATAACAAATTAGGTTTTATTTATGTATGTATGCTATATTTTATCGACATTAAATTAACATTAACAATAAATAGCTCAGACTATGGCACAACATGCATACTGTGCATCTGAACAAAATATTTGATGTATATACACTGACATGACATGACCCTAATTTTTACGTTGCAACTATATGAGTTATGGCTTCTTTTTGATTTTGACACAGTATCTGCATACATTTCGACGTGTCTGCTCAGTTCAGTTCTCAACATTGTTCAAGTATCCATACTTGAGTGACTCTGAAAATACGAAAATACGAACCCTATAACTCTTTCCCTGTGAGATATATTGAAATAATAAATAAAATTCAGTTGTTACCTTTATAATACTCATCTTTGGCAAGTAGCCTTTCCACGAACGCCTTGTCAGCATGTTCGGAACCAGTAAGCGTTCCTCCCAAATGCTCTGGCAGGATATCAGGACTGACGTTCAGGTGAAATTCGGTTAAGTCTGCGCCATGTATATGTATCTGTCCGACAAACATGTCCCACTAAATATTTTTTTGGAAAACTAAGACATAAATGGTGTCAGAATAAGAAAGGAGTTACCCTGCTTTTGAGCTTAGATCCCAGCAACGGTTTGAAAATGGCGTACAATTGGCTCAGAAGTGAGTTTGCCCCCGCCAAGTGAATTCCCTTGTATCTTACAGGTAACCCTCCTCGCATTAGTTTCATACAGGCGTGTAGTCTTGAAGGTGTGTAGCTCTTCATATGACCCACCGAAAATCCTTTAAAGTCTGCCAGGATCACTATTCCAAGTCGTTGGGTATCAACGGAAGACTGGTGCAGTTCTTCAAGAACCAGTGTTAACATGGCGAGTACTGCATCCAGAGAGTACCCCTCTGGAGGAAGTCGGTCTGCATGGAGGCAATGACGAAATGAAAAAAATTATTAGTATCATCGCTATTAGCAATTTTATGAAAACTGCAATAAAATTAAAGTTGTTACCGTAGTTGAACAATAGCACGACTCGACCTTGGGAATCCCTGTTCTTCAGAACTTCGAAACCTCCCGAGTCAAAAAAATACTCCCGATGAGTACTTGGTAGGAAGTACTCCATTTTCTGATGCACTCCATACAAGTACTCAAAAAACTTGAAGTAGTCGTGAACTTGAACTACAACACGGTCTATCTGGAATTTTCGAACACGGAGACTCCGCGCGATCAACTGGTCCGCCTCCGGAGGAAGCCGCAATTCCGGGTATTTTTCCAATACCAGCCGTCTTACATTTTTGGCCGTGACTTCAATGTTTACTCCGCTCTCTCCTATTGCTTCTTTGGCAAGGGCACTAAGTTTTTCTAAATTCTCCGGGTTGCACGCCATTCTGGAGAAAATATTAATTCAAGCTGTGTTCATCCTACGACGTATCACCAGCAAATGAGTCAAGTAATGCGTCAGTAATGCGCCGAGTCGGCGTTGCTGAGGTAGAAGATGAACTACCTAATCCGTACCGGACAAAAAATAAACTATGCGCAACGGACACACATAAAAAAGACAAAGTAATAAAGAATTGACTATTTATTCTCCTTATCCTATTCCCTTATTATTTATATATAAGGGGTTATATCCTTTTCCAATCGCATACCTCAACATTACAGGATAGGCAGGCCAACAAGTACAGAGCTCCCCCCGGTCCCCCTTTCTATGAATATTCCGGCGTCACTGTGTTTTGTTCTGTATCATTCCCCGGTTGAGCGTCCAATGTAGGTCATTGAGTATAAAATTAAAACACGTAAAACAGACAGGTTCACCTTGAAGCTGCAGAAGACGGAGCGACACTACTCCACACTAACAGCACTAATAGCCTCCTGATTATTGATGCTGCACTTTGAATGCAATCTGTTTTATGTAACATCACTTGCCTCATTTGTGAGGTCGGTTGGCTGGTGTTCACCAATTTGGTCAACGTGAAGCCGTCCACCCGAACGACATTTGCAAATATAAACCAGGTGCGGTTATCTTCCCAAAATGCCAACTTTTATGGTATAACAAGATAATATTAATAATTATAGTACATTCCGCGTGTAGTGATTATTTACCTCCCTTTCAAGATACACTGTCCATATGGAATCAAGCACGATCATTTGATTAGGCTCCGCTCTTTTTTTCTGGCTGTCGAAGAATGTGGAATACCTTGTGCGAGACAAGCTCCAGACAAAATTCCTAATGGATAGATAAAAGTCATTGAAGCTTACAGCAAGTCTACTGCATGCTCTTCACCGGCACCGAAACTAAAATGTGCATATCTGATACGACCGTGGGCAACTGCCAAGGAATGATGAGTTGCATGTAGACATTGCTTACATTGTGTCTGTGAAAATCAACGCGATAAAGTCAAATGATGCATTGGGATGAATGTAGTTTGCACGGTTAGACACTTTATTGTAATCAATATTTTTTATTTTATTTATTATTTATTTATTGATCTCTCAAACTTTTTCATGCCTTTGGT
>JAHZNE010004066.1:0-22954 GCA_027744055.1 Callyntrura sp. NNG-2020
CCCACTTGTACCTCTACACCGCTCGAACAACACCCAACGACTAGACCTAGATCCAGGTTTGTCCTTGTGCATTTTCGTCGTTCTTCCTCCCAAATTATGCAAAGTGTCTACCTAACCCACCTTCCTTATTCCCCCACTTGGGCCATGGAGAAAGCTCCAAAATGAAACTTTAATGGTCCGTTTGCATTTTTTACTATCTCCTCTGCTTGAAATTTCTACCGAGTGAAATATTTTTTTTCTCTCTTCCTTCGTCCTCCATTTTCCTTCTAATATACATAATTCGTTGAGAGCCCGACACTAAATGTACTTACAAATCTACTCGTTATTTTCTACCTTGAATCTTTAATGGGGTTTGGGCCCACAAAAAAACAAACGTACTCTACATTCATCCTGTATGCATCCTTTCCTCAGGGAAACGGGAATTGAAAGTGGAAAGACAGAGAAAGAGAGAGAGAGAAAGCGAGAGAAAATATATTTGCATTGTTGGGTAATGTTGTACCACTCTCCCGGTATACATAGCATGTGTACAGGACCATTCTAGAATAATCTGTAAACAAAGTGAAGCCAAGTAAATAAAACATGTCTACAAAATACTTGAAGGTCACCACTCTCTCAGACGATACATGTATATACACACCGGATACCCATTGTGGAGAAAGTGTGCCTGGATGGTGGGGAAGGACCGGGCCACTCGTGCACCAAAAGTGTGTGCCGATATTTACTAGATACTTTCTCCATATTTTCTCTCCTTTTCTTATCGTCGCGAAAGATCTGGCGTTATGGAGAGTGTCCACTGCCAAAGTACTACCCTTCTTGTATGCAACTGTATATGTGCTTCTGACCACCACCAGCAATACCGTAATGACGACAAAGGCCCTCTGCTTTTTGGTGGGCAGTGGTACCAAAAAATTGTTTTTGCATGGATGCCCATTCTCCTTCCATTTTCACTTTCATGCCTGCCTATAATACGGAGATAAGAGTGATCATGTAAAAAAGGTCTTTTTGTTGCCAGGGTGATAACCAGTAGCTTAAATGAGGGACTTGTAAGAGAATCCGGGGAAACGAGACAGCTGCTGTGTATGGGAAGTATTTTTTGAGTGTGTTTGTCCGCGTACTTTCCATAGGGGGAAAGTGGGAGAAAGTAAGAGAAACACATTTTTTGCATTTTCCAGCGTACTGCTACTTTTCCCTTGGTCTCCAGAATGGGAGCACCCTCCCATACCCACAAATTGGGCCTTTTCAGAAAGAAAATCATGTCTCGTTTTCTAAATAAACCGCCCAGCATTTTCCCCTCGTCGAAAAAAAAATGTGGAGACTGTCAAACGGTGAAGGTGTTCTACCAGTAATAGTAAGAAGGAAAGGAAGCCGGGGAGTAAAAAAAAGGAGATAATGACAACAAGGACGTCTTTTTAGGGGGGTAGTGCCCCTAGTCAGCAGAAATTAGAGAAAGAATGTGCTTTCGGTTTCATTTTTGCCAACAGTCTTTCCCTGTGTAAAACCACAAGCATCGTCATTTTTTTCGTTGGGTGTCCTCCAGCTTGTCGTGGGTACGACACGGGAGAGAAAGTCCCGGGAAAACGGGAAAGGAAGGAAAAGAGAAATGGAAACAAAATTAGAAAACAAAGTTGCACAGGAGAGGAGAGAGAGAGAGGGAGAGAGAATAGGAGAAAATCAGCAGAAAAATAGGGTTTTGATGCTGGGAGCACAGACGAGTAAATTCGGAGGGAGTGCGCACACATCCGATCCCAGGCTTCATTTAATAAGGCGACTGGTGGAGCCCACACAGAAGAATCAGGTCAGTCGTTTTGTAATCAGGAAGGCGGACGACCCTCCTGAGAAACGATTTAAAGTTTATGTGTATAAATTTCCATAAAATTGTCGTCCTTGTCAGAGCAATGTTTAAAGTTGCTTTGGGGGAAATTTTCGGCGGGGGAAAATGTAAAAAGGGGATTTCAAAGGGGATCCTATTGGAACGAGAGAGAAAGGGAGAGAGAGAAAAAGAGATGGTTGAGTGGGGTCGGATCAATTCCCGGAATTGATCATGAGAGTTAATGAAATGAGGAGATGCTGGAAAGTTTGCCGTTTAATTTCCGGGGATCATGATGGTGCTAATATGGTAATTAAAAATTCAGTCTGGCTACTTATCTAGGTTGTGAAGAGAAAGAAAGAGAGAGAAAGGGAGAGGAGGACTGGAGAAAAAGAGAAAAAAGGGAGAATAACGCTGGAGAAAAAATAAGGCACATCTTTTCTACTTTGGAGGTACCTATTGAAACGCTCCCGTCCATATTTATGCCTTCATTCGTTTATTGTCGATATTTTTACTGAGACGTCTTGGTTTAAGGAGAGAGAAAGCAAGAGAAAATACAGCCGTTTAATTTTCTTCTTTCTTTCTGTCTCTCACTTTCTCTTTATTCCGCGTGCCCGTGCACGAAGAGAATTCGGGAGAATTCCGCACATTAAAACTACAAACTAAGAAAGTGAAAGTTCACTAAAGAAAGCGTATCAAAGCTGGTAAGAGAGAGAGAGAGAGAGAGAAAACAAGGTCTTGTTGAGTTCTTGGGAAAAGCCAGAAGCAGACATTATCGCTATCGTCATCATCGTCAAGAATTACAAAATGCTTTAGCCCCTCTTGTGCTTTATTTGAAAAGATTTTTTAAAGAGAAAGATACACGGATACATCCAGAGAGAGAGAGAAAGAGAGAGAGAAAGCAAGAGAGGCATAGAAGGAATGCACAAAAAACAGGTCAAAGGTTTTCTTGAATGGACCAAAACTAGAAACATTTTGCAACAGTCGAAACTTCACAAAAACACGAACCTACACACAAACTACTTTCCGCTTTCTCCTCCACCTCCCCCCACTACTGCCACTATGCTCCGTAGTAGAAGTAGTAGTAGTCGGTCTTTTGAAGTTGTTCCATTTTGACTTTTCTCTTTTTGGTGTTTCTTAACTGCTTGTTACCACGGCGAAAATAGGTTTCGTTGTGAAAGAAGCTTTATAGTTTCTTTTACGGAGAAAATTCGCATTTTTTTAGGGATAAGTTTAAATACCAGATAAAAGGGGAAAGACAGAAAGCCTGAAAAGGAAACGGGTAGTAGCCCTGTAGAAAGCAGAGCGATCAAAGAAGAAACATCTTTATTTTATCCTCATTTTCTAGTTGTACAAGGATAATTTAGTATGCAAAATTTCTCCCAATGTCTGCTTTTGCCCCAAGCTCGTTCTGCACCATCCTGCCCGGCGGTTTCCTCCCTTTTCCGGCGGGATCTGGAACCCATCTCATAAAAAATGCAAATTTCTAATTCAAATTTTTAGATTAGTTACCAACCAAGAACGTCTTATTTGGTAGTTTGCCACTCAAGCAGATAAAATTTGGGCGTCTTTTCTACCAGGCAAGTTGTAGATTTTATGAAATATACCCCTGACATCCGGCGGGGTATGCGGCATCTACCTCCTTGCTGAGTCAACAAAAAATGACGCAACTTTCTATTGAATTGCGGATAAAGCCAATATTTTGATTTACGAGAAGAATGGAATGGTTCGGAGAGATGTTCAGAAAGAATATCCTCTGGGGTGGACAGGCGAAGTGACAGATGACCAGTCAAAATGTCGCTCGTTTTATTTAATCCATAATTTACCGCCGCGCCATATTCAATGCCCTTATGCATTCTGTTGCTATTTCTCCTCGGCTAAATTGCTGATTGGAATGTTTCCCTCCACTCGACTAAAAGAATGTGAAGATTTTCTCTCTGAGAACAGTAGCGCCCCCTGGTGCTGTGGCAAAACGGGAAACGAATTCATTTCCCTTCCAAACTTCCTTTATAAGCTATCAGGAGAAAATCACTGATAATTAAACAAGTTTAAAAGTATTTTAGAATTTAAACGCTTTCCCCGGATCTCCAATAGATTCCCAAACTTTCTCCCAAAAATCTATTCTTTCTTCGGATCTCTGTTGCAGCGCGCCTGCCTAATAAATTGTTATTCTCCTAATTCTACAAACTTTCTTCCTCTTCCCTCCACGTACCCTGTCATTTTCTCCAAACGAGAGTTCTCCCGTTCAATTATTTGATAAAAAGAAAGCGGTACACACAGACTTATATTTATTGTCTTATTCCTTCCCTTTCTTCCTGTCTTTCTCCTCGTTGATTTACAACATGTGTACTTTCTCCCTCCCTATTATTTCCCCCTTTTTATCACCAACACCCATCGAAACCCGACCAAGAGATAGCTCTCTTCTAAACATGTCATGTTACATCGTTTCTACTTATTTAGGAAGTGGACCCCAGTAGCTAAATAATACACACCGTCGTCCTAAAACCTCTCTCTCTAGAAACCCCTTTCACACCCAAAAAACAGCAGCAGAGACTCTCCCTTCCTCTGCGGCAGAGACAAAAGACCGGAAAATGAAAAAAGAGAAAAATGGGAGAAAACCAAAGGCTCTGGCTTTTTTGTTGCTTTCTTAGAAACTTTCACGTCGAAAGGAAAGCTACTCCGACCACTACACAAATTCTCTTTACCTGTGCGCAACAAGACAATCATTGTGTTGTTCCTGGTGAAAACTAGCGGGGAAAGATGCTGTTGCTTCTTCCAATTTCTCTCTCTCTCGCTTTCTCCCTCTCTCCCTTTGATTCATCAGCAGTTTTTTCTCTCTTGTCTTTTCCCTGCAGAACAACTCATCTACAGAAGCAGTCAACTTCTTCGGAAGTGTAACGTGCGATGCTAAAGCTACATGGAGCTATCCCTTTTCTCTGCTGCTTTCACTCCCTTTCTCTCTCTCTCTCTCTCTCTTGCTCTGTCTTGTTGTTGTCTCCTTATCTGGAAAGGGGAAAGCAACAGAAAACAAAATGTACCTTTTTTGCGTAACAAACTTTCCCGTAGAAACATTTTGTGTCTCTCTGAAACAACACGACATTCTCTTGTTTCTCTATAACAAGCTGTGTATATATGGTCCAACGTGGGGAAGAAAGTCAATATAGCTGACTGGAGCAACAAACAAACTAGCAAGCCACCATCCTCGCCGCGACCACCACCACCACCACTGCTGTTGCCATTCGACCAAGCAGAAAAAGCTGTTGTTGTTGTCTGTGTGTAGTAGAATGCCTATCTAAGGTGCCCCGAGAAAATATCAGGGAAAGTGCGCTAGCCTAGATGGGAAAGAGAGAGAGAAAAGGGGGGAAAGGCTGACACAGAAAGTCCGCTGGGCTTAAGAAATAATTAAGTTAACATCCCTCCAATGCACTTTTCATCCTTGTTACTCTCCGGCTTCATATCCGACCCTCCAAAAATATACTCGGGCTCCCTTTCGCGGGGAAAATTGACTAGAGCAACAGCAAAAGCTGGTAGTAGTTGTAATAGTAGTCACTCCACATTTTTACATTTTTACGACATGCATTGCAGCCTGTGAATTCCAGGTCTCTACCGAAGAGAGAAAGATCAGAAGAGAAAACAAACATAATAATAATGCACGACACACACACACACGAGGGGGAAGAAAGCGCGCCCGTGTTTGTTGACGGTAGTATTATTGTCCGCAATTGGGTCGTACTTTCACCCAGAGTGAAAGCCAGGGAAGATTTTTCACCAAAGAGAAAAAGTACAGTAGGTCGCTGCAGACAAGAGAAAACGCGTCCTGGTCTACCATGAATGGTACCTGCACGGGGGACAAAAAGCCGTTGTTTAAAACCGTTATTAGTCGTTGTCGTCGTGGCATCAGATGGAAGAATGGCTGCCGCCGCAGCACCACCAGAAAATAGGTACTTGGTTAGCGGGTTACATAAAATGGCGAATAAAAAAGGTACTTTCCCCGAAAAGAAGCTGGGATACACACACACACACACACCGGTAATAGATAGTCGACTCTGGAAGAAAAACATTTTTTTCTAGACAAGTTGTATAGAGAATGGGACATACCCTGATAAAAATTTCTCTTTATAGAAATTACATTGAAAACGGGCTTTTCTACTGTGCAGCGATAACCATTATAGGAGACGGGCTATCATTTTCAAGGGGGAAATGTAGCTGCGTGTCTGTGTATTAGTATAGCTGTCTGTCTACTCTTGTGTGGGGCTTGTTGGGAACGGAGAAACAAGTTGTTACGTGGTGGAGTATACCTGTGTGTTTTTTGCTGATGGTCAAATGAAATGATAACGACGATGAAACGGTAAATGGGCGCGCGTAACCAAACCAAACCGGAGTTTGGAACAGAAGAGAGAAAGCGAGAGAGAGAGAGAGAGAGAGAGAGAATTATTACCCACCTCGGCGCTTACACACAAGTACACACAACAGGAGAATGTATTACAAAAAAGTTCATGTTCCAAATAAACTGCACCATTTTAGAGTTTAGCTTTGAAATCGGGTCTGCGAACACAACCATTTATTATTGTGTCAGAACCGAACAAACTATTAGTCGGTTAGTAAGAGAGAGAGAGAGAGAGAGGGAAAAAGAGAAAGAAGGGGGATATCCTTGACATGGCAGAAGTGAAAGCAGTTGTTATTATTATTATATTTCGGTGGAAATGCAAGAAAGAATGCACTTGTGTGTGGATGTAGGTTTTGTGGTCACTACTTATCTGTCGTTGTTTTTTTTGTGGGACAGCAGCATTGGAACAGAGTAGTAAGTAGCAGAGTAGCTTAACAGGTAAGGCGGATTGATGGAATGATATAAACCATGGTATGGGTTTGGTAAGGGAGAAAGTTGCATTAAATTTTGAGAATCAAACGGCGTTGTTTTGAGCGGTGGACTTGGCGGAAGTAATTTAAAAGATGGAAGGTCAAATGGTATTTTTGGACGAGGTTGCCGCGTATTCATCATGATGAATAGAAATGAAGAAGAGAAAGAGGAATTTATTTTTTAGATTTTTTATGGCCAATAAGCAAGTTCATTTAGCGACGAAGGCGCTTTGACAAAGGAAGCTACAGTAAGAAGGAGGAAGTGCAACTGTTAATTACCGTAAAACGGAAATACAGACGGTTTTTGTTTGTGTGAGAAATGTTCGCTGTATTAATAAACCGGCTTATTTTTAATGTTTCCGGTTACGGCTTCTATTAAGAATTTTATGGCAAGGCTTCCTACCTTTCTAACCTGGCCTGATTTTCTCTGATAAAAATCAGGAATTCAATTATCATCAGTAATCAGGTCATTTATTAGCCCACTTTAAAGACATTACATTCCCAGAATTCTAGTTGGTTTCAAGGTTACCTCAGGAACAACAACTTTTTATTACGCTATTGACCATGCTCACTATCATTCTACCCTTTTCTCTGGAAAACACAAAAAATTGCATAAAATACCCCAAAACTTCTCTCTCCGTTAAAATTGTCTATTCACGTAGAACTTTCCTCTGGTCACAACACCACTCGTTGTGGTTTCCTTTCTCTCTACCTCCGCCATGTACTGTCCCCTCGACAAAAAAGGAGAAAAGGATAATACCACTAATAACAATAAACAGTGTGGAATATTTGTCGTGTGTATGCAAAATAGAAAGGAGCAAAACTTTTCTCTATTTTCTCTCCCTTTCCAACAAGCTCTCTGACCATTACGATCTTATTAGGCAGTCACCTACCTGAGAGAGTGTAGCCTGGTTTAGGAAAGAAAACGACAGGTTAAAAACTAACGGGAGAAAGGCATAGTGACTACCCAGATATATATTCATAGAGAGAGAGAGAGAGAGAGAATGCATAATATTATCACGACGCCATAAGAAAGAATAATGTTCGCTTTCTCCTTTCTCCTTGTGTGTGAGTCTACATGTATATGTCCATATATGACTGACTGACAAGTATATTTTTTCTGCGGGTAGAACCCGAATACCAGTACGCTTTAAATACGGTATGGATATTTGTATTGACGGTAGACCAGGAAAAGTAGTAAGGCACACAAGAGAACATGAAGCAAGGAAAAAATAACGGGCTGTACAGAGTCTCCCTTTTTGTGTGAAAGAAAATAAAGGCGAGAATGGAGAGTTTCTTTGGCTAAATCACCAGCACCACGACGGCTACTGCATGTAGGGAGAAGGCACACGGAAAGCAGCACACAGCTCAGTTAAGCCACAAGAGAAAGACGAGAGCGGAAAGAAAATACATGGTACAACGGGCTGCATACCAGGGATTGGTAATAATATGCCTTGTTAGAGCAGCAACAGCAGAAGGGGAAAGCGCAATACAAAAAAGCCTATTTAGTTTTCTCTTGCTTGGGTTTGCTGTGGAGAGAAGTACGAGGAAAAAAGAGAGAATGGAGTGCTGTGCTATTTTCTGGGTTTCTGGGGGAAAAGGAGAGAAAAACGGGATCTTGCTGGAGGAGTGAGTAGTACGAAAAGGAGCAGCTTTCATGGAACAACTACAAAAAGAGAACTGCGTGTCGGGTTGGGCGGAATACGATTTTCTTCGGTGGATACACTGAAAAAGGAATTCTGTTTTTTTCTTGCCTGGGAACAGAGGCAGAACGGGGGAATTTTTACAGAGGAGGAGAAAGTAAAGGAGTGAAAGGTTCCAAAATAGAAACTGAAAAGGAAGGAATAATAAGTTTTGTGGGAGAGAAAGAATATCGAAATTCGTACGAGAGTGCAGTTGAAATTCTATTCAATTTGGGTGTATCAAATACGGAAAGAGTGCAACAGAGAGAGTAGGAGAAAGGTGTACTACCAAACCTATTGACGGAAACCTCAGGGCAGAATTTCAATTTGCCCTGGTGTCGGGGTCCCTGCTTGATTTTGTTGGATCCTTTGCTAAAAACAAGGAGAAAACAACCTGCTGGTGGAAAGTACGGGAGAAAGTTTAAAAGGGGTCGTCACGCGGTGCCTGTTGGATACAAGTAATAAGACTCTCCCCACACAAATCATATTTCCCCATTTTCCTTGTCAGCTACCAGACTTTCTCCGAATTTCTTTTACCTACACACCGCAAAAAAATATAAAAGACTGAAAATAGATACAAAAAATGTATTTCAGTGATTAAATACCTTTCCTACAGATTGGATTTGATGAAAAGGTAAAAAAAGAGAATCTCACGCTCATGATTATCATCGGTGTGTTCCTTTCTTTGGAAAGAAGGGGAAAATAGAAAGAAAGAAAGTGGGATAAAAGACGTTGTTTCTGGGGAAAAGTTTTGACAGAAAGACGGAAGGTATATAGGGATGAAGTGAAGTGGATCTTTCAACATTGTCATCATCATCGTTGCCCATCGTAGCCACTCTCCCTCTCATTCTCTTTTCTCTCGCTTCCATCATCTCCCATAATAAGTGTATATTTTCTCTCATCGGAGTGAAAGTCTGTTGTGTTTGTGCTGTATAGGTGTGTATGTGGGTGTATTTGATGCCGCTGATGGATTTTCCGATGATGTTCTTTGTAACGGGCTGTAGTAGGAAAAAGTAGTCATCATCTTCATCCGGCTCTTGAGAACACGGAGAAAGCACTGGATAGTACTAAACGAGACGAAGAGGTGAAAAAGGGGTAAACTCAACCAGATACGGACAGGAAGCTGCACACTCTTAAGAAAATAGCAAAGGAAAAATCTCGTTTTCTCTTTGCTTTCTCTTATCGTAATCCCCATTACTTTTTGACTGGCTCTCCAGGAAATGAATAAGAGGACAACAGAAATATAGAAAGTCTGGTCCGAGTGTTTGTCTAGTGCGGGGAGTAACGAATGGTCTAAGTAATAGGCAAGCGAGAAAAGTATTAAAACACGAAGGAAAGTGGGAAAAGAGAAAAAATAACTGAGAAATGTGCTACAAGCAGTAAGTAACTATTGCCAGCGTATTCTACCTTGCAGCGCTTTTATTCGATAATGATGATGACGATGACGACTGTGGCGGCGGTGACGGGCAGTAAAATGAAATGAAAAGGTAGGCTGAATGAGAGGATGAAAAAAGTGTAATTTGGTGAAAAAGTAAAAGAGAAAGAGATAAACTAAACAAGTTTTACTACTGCTGCTGTGGTTCAGGTGGGGAAAGAGCGGCAGAAAGGAAAAAAAGAAAGCAAGAGAAAGTGTGTTGTGGCAAAGATAATAATAATAGTAATAAACATCCTTGCAGGGACAGTGGCGTGTAAAAAAAGTTGCCAGTGGATTATGGTACTCCACGTCACGGGGAGTTTTTTGAAGGTTCGCAAGGGTACAACTCAGTGAGCGGAAAATTGTAAAGTGTTTTGCGAGCTGCTGGTTGTGTAACGGGTGTTGTAACTAATATTGTTCCAAAACGGGAGAAGAGAAAGCGAACTGTATTGAATAGTTTCTTACGGAGAGTGGAGAGTTGTGCGAGAAAGAGAAAATGAAGCTCATTACTAGTGGTTCCAGATTATATTGACTTCCGGTTTTGTGGTCCAACCTCCGTGGAGGCGTGGAGAAAGCTAAATAGAGAAACGGGCTATCCATAAAGAAGGGGTAGACAGATACCAAGGCATAGAGGGAAAGCAAAAAAAGAGAAAATTACAATAGGAGAAAAAACAAGGGGAAAGTGTGTTTTTGATCGGACTTGTTAGTTGCAGAAAGAGGGAGTGTGCATACCAAGAGAAAGCTGGAGAAAGAGACAATTTGTGTGTATGTGTGTGTTAATAATACTACCATTTACAAACATTTTTTGGTTATTCTCATAAACACTTCTGGAAAACACACACTTTTATAAAAACCACTAAAAAGGCGAGTTCCAAAAGAAAGTGTTTCTTTCCCCTGCTGTCCTCCCAAGTCCAAAGATACTTTCTCTGGCAGCAAAAAAGGAAAAAACGGAGGAAAAGTTTGGTCACATCTTTTTTGTCTTTGGTTGTCGTTGTGCCCCTACTCCTTTTACTGCAGACCCTCTTTCTCTCTTTCTCCCTTTACCAGCTGTACCCCCACAAAATTGTATTTCCTCGTGAGGTTTGTGGTTTTCTTCTCGCAACTCACTTTCGTATTCCTCGTCGGCCTAATAAAATTATTCCAGAGAAGTAGCATCCATTTGGAAGTTGAACAACTGTTCCCGTCAAACTTTCTCTTCTTTTTGCTCTTCTCGCAGGACGGTCAACCGGCAAGGAAAAAGCGGGTTTTTGATGAACCCCAAAATAGAGACACGGAGAAAGCGACTACTGGGAAAGTGTCTACCGTTGTCTCTATCTGTCTGGATGACGATTATGTAAAGTAAAAGTATTTTTGGTACTTTCTCTTTATTACCGTGTGAGCTACTGGCAGTCGTTGTACCAACCAACAGAAATATTTTAAAGACAAACACTCTCTCTCACACACCCACAATCCATCAAACCCATATCATCATCATGGTGCTCCTCATCTTTGGTGTGGTTTACATGATTGAGGAAGAGGACGGTCGAGCCAGAGGTCTGTGAACCCCCTGCGAAAAAAAGAAAACACATTTTCCTCCAAAACCACATGATCCCCCACTTTCCCCAGCCAATTTTCCCCGGCACGGAGAAACTACTCCCATAAATATGCTACTCAGGTTCTCCCTCTTTCAAAAAGATGTTTCCTCTACCAAATATTTCCCGTCTGGCCCCCGCTTTACGCGCGGATCACGTTCCGCGTTGAGTAAAAGTTAAAAAAACAAATCAACTCAATTGATGATGTAAGGATAAGCCTCATTTCAGTAAATTTTTATGAACTCGGTGAAAACTGTAGAAAAAAAACAAGATGTTGCGTTTTATCGTGCTGGTCAAAAAGTAAAAAAAAATACCCACAAGGAGAAAGTACTTTCTCCGAGATAAATATCTTTCGCTCCGTTTCTTCTCTGACGTTGTCTTATCGCCTCCCAAAAATGAAACTGCTGTTGTTGTTAACGACGACTACTCCGACTACGATGATGATGATGACGACGACGACAGGGACGACACTGTTTATAGGATGGTGATAGTCTCGAGTAGTCATTCTCCCCAAGAACCAACCCAAGAACCATCATCATCATCCTCCGTTCGTTTCCTCGACGAAAACTACTCCCACTAATGGACGAGGACGACTCTTGGTTGCAGTCATGTATTTATCTGTGTTGGTGTTTCAATTAAACTTTAATCATGATGGCAGAGAGGCTATCTGCCACCACTGCCGCCGCCACTTGTACAAGGAACAACGTGATCATCATCCTCCTCCTTTCTCCCTCCACCGCCACTTTCACTCCGAGTCGAACAGCAGCAGCCATCAAAAGAAACACGACAACTACAACGACCACGATCATCATCACTATCGTCCTCATCGCTGCTGCTGCTGCTGCTCTGGCGGCTACAAGGCATCTTGTTCCTCTTTTGGAGAGTAAACGTAACAAAAACGACATGTTTATAGTTTTGATCAAGATGTTATTATGGGAAGCAGCAACTTCCTCTATCACTACTTCTGCTACAGTCATCATCATCGTCGTCGTCATTGCGAACACCACCGTCACTATTAAGACTACTACTACTACTACTAACTTGTGCAGCAGTAGGCCGCTTTCACCGTATTTGACAAAGCCGGAAGCAAGAGAAGACACAGAAGCCACATCAGCAGATTCCTTGTTGGCGTCAACATCCTCTCAATCGGCGGCTGTAGCCGCAGCTTTATCAGGGGTGCTAGTAGTTGCCAAACACGAGACCGCGGCTGTGGTCGTTATCAACACACTAATTTTTAGGGTAATATTAATTATTGTAGGGGCCATTCACAAATTACACGGTAGTTCCCCGTGTAGACAGATCAAAGAGAAAGACCATGTTGAGGGTATTACGGGAGTAATTGGTAGACTTTCTCCATCGCATAAATCTCTAGTGGTGTGCTATTTACCCAGGGGGCAGGCAAAAGAGAAAGTGGTGATTGTAGAGAAAAGTGGTCCTTCTTTCCCTTTGTGGGGGGAGAAAGTTTTGGGGGTTATTGCTGCACAGGCTACGGCTCTCTGGGAAAGATATAGTGTTATCCTTCGGAGCATTTATCGCCTGTCGTCAAAGTTGTGTTGGGGAGTGACAACGTCTTGTGTGTTGACGGGGCAAAAATCCGGGTCTGCAGGGACGGTGCCACTGATTCCTACAGACAAATCTATTTCTTGAATAATTATTGGTGTTGTGGCTGGTCGACTTCAGCGGAGAAAACTTTTTAGACTATAGTGCACAGTAAATAAACTTGATACTGAGGACTACAGGAGAAAGTAGGAGAAAAGAGAAAATAAAATTGTTTCTGCAGCTGGACATAAAAGCAAAACAGTTTTTGTGTGTCCCTCTAAAATCCTGCAAATAATTTGACTTGTTGTCAAAACTAATTTCCAAGTTTGCGTGTCTGGTGACTGTGATGGCCTGTTTAGAAAGGGAAAGCGTGTGTGTGTCCAAAATGGAAACTCTCCCTTTGGCGTTCCCGTAATACTAAAACAATCATAAAATGTAAGTACGTAGATGTAGTAGTGATGCTTCACTGTGAGATCTTAATCTACGTGTGTACTACTTTCACTGAGCGCATTGTCTGTAGGTAGGAAAGTGGGCATTTTGAAGGAAAAGTCATTGTGAGAGTTGGTGCATTATGGATGAGTGGCTGGCTTTTGGAAGGCTGTCCAAAAATTCATATTTTACACTCATGATGAAATCTACGTGCCGAGAAATTTAGACAGGGAGAGAGAAAGCAAAAAGAGAAAGTTTGTCAGGGAAAGCAAGAAAATGGAAGAGAAAGAAAGAAATTAGATGGAAGTGTGCTAATTATTTATGTAAGTGCAGAGATGCATGCAGCACTACAGAGGAAGCGGGTATTGTGTAGGATGACAAATGGTGATAGGATATGCATGGCACGATTGTGTAAGCGGGATAAAAATGGACAACGGGGAAAGCAGCAGACATTAGGGAAAAATGGACGTCGCGACGGCTAGCAATAGAAGGGGAAATGGGGTAGCAAGTGTGCATTTAAAAGATTTTCCGCGGAAATAAGTCAGCGAGAAAGTGCTCGGGAGGAAAATGAGATGTGTGTTGTAGATTGTCCAGCTTGTAGCAGGCAGCTTTAGTCCGGTTGTTTGAGTGACTGGTTCAGGTACCTTGTTCGAAAGAGAGAGAGAGAGAGAGAGAGAGAGAAAGTGCTATACTTTTGCTAGTAATGCGGAATGATGATTGTAAGTGTCAGAGAGAAAGCGACAGAGGAAAGAGGAAATGTAAAAGGAGTACCTATTTGTGTTACTGTAACACTCCAGCCTTTAGGCTACGGAAGGGAAATGGTCACATTACAAAATGACAAACTTGCTAAGTATTGTATACGTATGGAGAAAGCAGAGAAAAGGAAAGTCTTTCCAGTTTATAATTGTGTCACTAGTTATTTCATGTGATGATGACGACGACGACGACGGTCGCGATGATGATGATGTGTCCTCCTTAATCATGTCAAAAAGGAAATTGCTAAATATCCTCTTTCTCTCTTTCCCTCTCTCTTTCTCTCGCTTTCCTTTTTGTGAGTTCAGACTCGCTACGTTTTTTCTTTCCCTTCTTGTTCAATAAAATACCAAAATACATTTTCTTCGCCAGTTTTCTATTGCTGCTACTTTCTTCCCTGCTTTCTCTCTCTTTCTCTCACTCCGATTTTCCGGTGACCATTAAAGATCAAGTTTGCCAATTTCTTTTCTTTCTCCTTTCTCCCCAGGAAACTCCTTCTCGCAGTTGAGTATCTCGAATAATATTTCAGCTGACTGTATAACTCTCCGCAGTCGTGCCTGTAAGATCATCTCGGGTAATAGTGTCGTGATCAGATTATATTCTCGTTTAAGTAATAAAGACAAACAAAGTCAATGCTGGAAAACGGTGTACTACATAGATTTTGCGATATCGATGCGTGTAAATATACCCCAAGAACGGGCGAAAGTATACTCTTCTGACAGTTACAAAGCTTTCTTCCAAGAAACGTTACACAAAATGTACTTAAGCATCTACCGAGAAACAACAGGTTGAACAAGGAAAGTAGTAGGGATACTATAGGAGCAGGCATTCCTCGAGTAGCCGTGCTGGTAGTGATGGAGTGGTGCCCGTTTTCTTGCCCGAGAGTCTAGTTCCATTTTCCTGTCAAAAGTTGAAAAGAACTTACTGTCAACACCACTACCAGTAGTAGTGCATACAAAGAAAGGAGAAAGTGGGGGATAAAATGAGCATTTAAAACCGTGGTATCCCTATACCCTTTTCACTTCTTTCCCTGCTAGGAGAAAGTTTATTTAGAAACTTTCCCCTTTCACTTATTTTCTTCTCTCTCTTCTTATTTCAGATTCCTCTTCAATGACGACAAAGGAATGTCGTGAGGATGGCATATTGTAAGACCGCATCTCTCTTGGTGCATCATCATCATCTTCATCATTATTCGCCACTGCTGTTCTCTTGACGAACTCGTCCCATTTTCGCGCGCGACTCTTTCTCTTGCCGTGTTGCTCTCCACCAAGTCAAAGGCTCAACGCAGCTTATTATTATCCCCCGTGGAAAGGAGAAGACCCGAAAACGGAAGTAGAACTTTCTCTTAACACCCCTTAACAACCGGGAAAGCTCCTCAAAACTAGAAATAGCCAGGAAGTCTCAAAGTGGTGGTAATAAAAACACGTCAAGAAAGAGACATTAAGCTTTTCTCTTTCTCTTCCGAGCTTCCAGCTGCAGCCCAGACGAAGAGAAAGTAAGGGGGAAATGAACCTCGGACCCCCACACGCCTTGCAGTAATCGATAGGAAAAAGATGTTTCTGCCTGAACAAGTGCCGCTTGTGCGTATGTGTGTTAAGTGAAGCATTTTATGCGTTTTTCTCCTTTTTGAACCCACAAAAAAATTAAAAACCGTCAAAAAGAAACTTAGTTACGTGGGGAAAGCAGTGGAGAGTGAGATTAAAAGAGAAAGTAGTATTATCCGAAGAAATTGGAATAGATTTGTTAGTGTTAAACCCGTTGCAATAAATATTTTTAAAAAATTTCAAAAGAGAAAGCAGAAATTGACTTTCTCTCCAGAACAAAAAAAACAAAAAATATTTTAGATTTAAATATTATGAATAATGACGTTGTACAATTTAATTCGTCGGTTGAAGAAAGTGTGTGTTTAGTGCGTGGGTGTGAATCAGTGAAAGCAGTGTGGTTGTGGGTAAACCAGTGAAATTATTGTGGGTAGTGGACAGCTGCTACCGTTGTTGTTGCTATAGTAAAGGTATACTTGGTTATTATTGAAAATGGCTAGTGCGGCGGCAGTAATGGGGAGTCGGGCAGCCCGCCACAGGGCGACGGTTGCTCAGGGGAGCATCACTCCCGGCGACAATGGTGGCGGGGGCGGGAGCATGGGTTATCCTGGTATGTCCAGCAAGAGAGGCTCGCACGAGCCCAGTTCGGAAGACAATTTCCGCACAAGTCGGACCAGTTTAGAGAGTGGTTTGCACGACGAGTTGGATGAGTTGGAGGAGGAAGGGGAGATCAAGAAGAAGATGATGCCCTTCTTCAAAAAGTTTTGGCCCCACCTGGACAAAGACAAGAGACGGTCGACGGTAGACTTGGGAAGTGAGAGAGACGAGCACATTATCGAGGACCCCGGGGGATCCTTACCCTCCATCAATCCCAGCTGGTTTGGAAGACCGGTGGAGGAGGTGGACCCTTTCATCTTTGACGACGTGAGAGAGAAAATGTTTTTCTTAATTTTTTTTCATTTTTATGGTCATTCAACTTTCCCGCCGAAAACTTTTTCGGGGGCAACGCTCGTGGTCATTAAATTTACAAGTAGGTGGGAATGTGAAGAAAATGGGGATTTTTACCAGAAACAATCCGATTTCTTTGCTAGCTGCAGGTTTTGCTGTTGGAAGTAGCAGACCGGCGGTGCAGAGAAAAAGAGAAAATTTTCTAATGAAATTATTTATGCTTTGCTGGCTACTTTCCGCGCGGGGGCTATATTTTTCTGAGAGAAAAAAGTCATAACCCTCCACCACCAACTTTTCTTTCGCGTTCTGTCCATTTGCGTATTATATCCTCCTTCATTAACAAGATTTACTTTCACTCGCTTTCTCCTCCTATTTTTAATACACCATCGCAGACATACCCATATTCTAGCCGGGATAAATAGCCAAGACTTTATGATTTTACCCGGATATCTAGGAAAAAGCAAAATAGCAACAAAAGCGAAACCGGTAGTCGGCAAACTTTCTCAGACAATCAGCTTTTCTCTTTATGTAACTTTCCACATTGGTATTATTACCAAAAACAAAAGGAGCCTGAGATGATGTATAAAACAAGAAGAATAACAGCTTTTAGCGTTATGGCAAAAGAGAAAGACGCTACTTTCTCTTTACAAAAATATCAAAAGCGGTACAGTTATTGTTGTTCCTCCTCTTGTTCTTCTCTTTTTTGGGTACTCCATCATCCTCCTCTTCATCACCATCCAGCCATGATGATGATCCTACTTTCCTCCGACTAACAAACTGGCGCACTACAAGAAAAGTGAAAGCCTTTCCCCATTAAATATTATGAGACTGGTGCTGCGGGATACAACCCTGCTAAAAATTAATCGTCAGCAACAGCAATAGCGTTATATTTACTTCTCATTTCTTTCTCTTCCTTTCACTCGCTTCTGGCACGCCTTCTTTCTCCTCCATTTATATTACAACACACGCCGAATAACAAATAACCGCTTCACTGCACCAAAAGAGAACATGGCCAGATTTAAGTATCTCTTTCTCTCTACTTTCCCCCTTACCAGGCATATTACCGCCTCTTTTCTCGCTTATCAAGTATGCTTATCCTCCGTCCGTTTTCTCTCTTTCTCTTTTCCACATATCCCCACACTCGAAACTCCGCGCCGTCAATGAGCGGCTATTCCGGGATAATTTTAAAGATGCAGAGAACCAGCAAGATTTTTTTTATTACAACGCGAATTTCTTTCCTTTCCTCGTGATAAACAGCAACACTAAAAGAGTTATTAATGTTGCAAGTTTCTCTCTCAATATAGCCGGCCTTCCCTCTCTCTCTCTCTCTCTCTCTCTCTCTCTCTACTGCTTCCCTCCTTCTTTCTCCTTGCCAAACAGATTGTGTGTAACCCTCTAAAAAAATGGGGGCTTTTGCCAACAGAGTCGGAAGATATAAAGCTTTTCTCTCCCGGCTTTAAATAGCACTGCAGCGTATCATCATCATCATCATCGCCATCCTCACCCACAAAACATGGGTAGCCCGGAAAAAATAGTCCGGATTGACGGAGTTGTAGTGGCAACAACAAAAAAAGGGAGAGAGAGAGAAAGAGAGAAAAAAACAGACGAAACACACACGAACGGACGCAGAGAGCCATAAACACTATCCGCACACAGCATGATGCATGCACACGGCAGCCCGCCTCTTTTCTCTCTCTATTTATATGCAACGTAATGTTGACCTACATATACGACACGACGATGACGACGAGTTCACCTGATTTTATTTCTCTCTCTCTCTCTCTCTCGTCGTTACTCCGGCTTACAGGCGGAAAAGAATAGTGTGGTTGTTAGTAAGATAGGGCGAGAAAGAGAAAAAAATTACGGTGCACCGCGGCGCTATTATTTATGCGATATTTACCCGGTAGCTCTTGTACTGCTCCCTTTTTAAGCGGGCATTTGTGTACAGGGTAGCCCTACAATATATTTTGAAACGAAAAACGGTACCTACCAAATCTTATAGATTTTTTTCCTCCTCTCGCCTTTTTTTTTCTACTGCCACTCGCTTTCTCCAGGGTACACAGGGAGTCTACACGGGAGAAAGAAAAAATTACGTGTGGCACAAGCAGCCTTGTAGTTTTGTGGGGTAATCCAGGGAGAAAACGCGGAAGCTACATTGACCAGTCGACGAGGCCGAAAGAGAAAAAAAGAGAAAATTGATCAGTTTCTCTCAACGTAGTGGAGTAGTCACGAGTGGTGGGGCTTTTTGGGGGAGGGAGGGAAGGAGAGAGAGAGGTGCCACCAGGAAAATTGGAATGTATTCTCTATTGTCCTATCTCTATGCTAAATCAATAATAGCCTGTTAGTCTGCCTTTCTGACGCAATTCTGGAGGATCACGTGACGCTCGGTGTAATTCTCCCTGTCAAAAAGTCGAAATACATCAGAGGTCTTTACTAAATGTATATTTATCGTCAAGGCCGTATCATTTATCCCATCTTTCTCTTTAATACAATCTCCGCTTTCACTGCAGCTTTCTTTTAATCTTGTTCTCTTCTCTGGAGTCACTCCAGCAGGAGCTGTAGGGGGAAAAGAGAAAAAATAAACTTTTTTTTTCTTCTTTCCATGTCTTTCACCAGTTTTCTATACAAAGTTATATGCCACTTTCTCTGTTGAAAAAAAATATGCTTGGCGTGTGCAAACGTCTACATTATGTGGTGGATGTCCGTGTCGGTGGTACCGTTGCTGACCAACCAACACATTTTACCATTTCATATCATTTTTTTGGATCTGTTCCAACATGTGGGGCTGTAGTGAGCTACTCACTCTCTGCCGAAAGGACATTTATGGATACCCGCAACACAAATAAATATACATGGTATGTGTACTGTTTTGACAACTGGAGAAAGCATTACTTTCCCTGGTCACCAGCCGCGACCCGGTATCAAAGCCGTTGGTACAAATGGGCATCCCATCATATTCCGCGGTTCATTAAAGCTCCTCAATCCGAGTCATCCTTCATCCTTGACCACCCCACAACATCCGCCGTTATGACCACGTTGTATAACAAATCGTCGCAAAAATGGAAAATTTAGTACAACTTCACTCGGTTACCCGAACACCCTCACCTTTTGTTTTTTATAGACTGTCCGGATTCGTATATACAAATACACCCCTAGCTTTCGCTAGCTTGCAGGGCACGTCAGACCACCAGTTGGTCCTGGGTGGGAGACAGGACAGCAGAAGAGAGAGAGGAGAGAGAGAGAGAGAAAGTAGCAAAGACGAAAAAAATTCTTTTTTCTTCTTCCTTCCTTCCTTTCTCTCTTTAACTGCTGCATGCGTAATGCCCCGTAACACGTAATGTTTTTTTGGCCCGTCAAAAAACGCAATCCCGGGGAAAGAAAGCGAGAAGAAAGTCAAAAGAGCGGAGCTCTCACCCAAATATTTTCTCTTTTCCTCTTCTAATGGCATTTATTCCACCTCCTAGACAAAAAATACCTTCGACAAACTCTTGAGTCTTCTAGCATTGTCGTTGTCGACATCTACCACTTTCCCCATGTATAGGCATCTTTCTCCTCACCTTTGCCGCAGTCGTCGTCGTCGTCTTCGTCTTCGCCTTCGTCGTCCGACGTTGTTGTACACAAAAGTGGCCTTGTACGACAAAAGAAATTCAATACCACCTTAAATAAAACCTCTGCTGCTGCTGCTCTTACTCCGGCATTTGTTTTTTCTCTCTCTCTCTCTCTCTTTATTTCTTTCTACTTTAAAAAAGGAGCACTACCCGTGTACTCGGAGAGAAAGTACGATGGTAGTAGTAGTAGTAGTAGTAGTACGTAGAAGTACTTTAGAAGCTCTTACGGATTCTAAGTTAGCAATTTTTCTCTTGATAGCCGGTCCCAGTCCCCTGTGGTAATTTTGTACGTTTTTTATTATGTTATACATACACAACAACACAGACGGAGAGAGAGAGAGGCACAACGCGCCCTATGACTAAGAGAATGGCCAAATAGAAAAGAAGCAGTGTAAAGTGTGTTTGTATGTAGCATAAATCCCGTTACTATCAACTATTCTCGTATTTTATATTAGATACCCGCTTTTCTTATTACTACCACTCAAGTTGTTTCATGTGTGGGTATTGATCGCCAGAAGAAAAAAATAATGCTGCTGCCACTGCTGCTGTTGCTAATACCACTACTATTACTACTACTACTACCACTACACTTGGTGAACTTTCACAGAGAGGGGGAGGAGGAGAGAGAGAGAAAAAAACCCGCAAAATTGGTAACATGTTAAAAAGAAAGTCATATGGATAGGGTATATACACGGGAACAAGATAACATATAATTATGTATGCTGAGTTCCTCTAAAATATAAAGGAGACACACAACTTGTAAATATCTACATACATACATTACTACCGCCGCGTTGTGCCTACCAACATTTTCCGAGAAAGCGTGTGTGTGTGTGTGTGTGTGTGTGTGTGTTGGGTAGTACAAAAAAGAGAGATATTTCTGGAGGAATGTTTGTGTGTGTGCAGAGCTGGAACAAAAGTGCATGAAATGAAATACGACGGAGAGAGAGTGTGTGGAGTGGGTATATATCTTTCTTGGTTAAGAATATAAGTTTCGCGGTTGTTGCCTGCTTTTCTCTTTTGTGAGTGTGTGTGTGTATGTGTATGTCTGGGAGTGTTCCACGTCGTATAGGAGGAATGAAAGAGTAATAGTGTGTAACGCGCCAGTTTATATAGACACACACACACAACAGCAGAATTTTACTACTTGAACTTGTAACCGTATTATTAGATTGTATGACACAAAAAGCTCGGCAGAGCCGTTTTTCTCGCTGCTGCTGGTTTTTGGTGGTGAAGGGAGAAAGACTCAGCGTCGTAAACCACCTCTGCACAAACGAAGTTTAAAAGAGAGAGGCTCATTCTGGAGGAGTTGATTCGACACAATGAATAAAAAAGGAAGAAGAAGAAAAAAAGGTTTTTGTAGCCGGCGGCTGTGTGCAGGAGAGAGCAAAGGGATATATAAATGATGTGGCTACGGAGGAAAATGGGAAAAAATGTGAGATAAGTGAAAGCAGAGGAAAAAGGAGAAGTGAAAGTGCATATGATGAGGATATTGAGGAAGCGAGAGAGAGAGAGATGGGGAGGTAGTAATAATACTACGGCCAGGGCCATTTTTACGGAGGATATTAGATGAGAGAGGATTGTTACTGAAAAGGAGAAAGTTGATGGTGATGATGACGATGATGATGCTATCAACAGAGACTGGGAAGAGATATGAGAAGAAAGGGAAAAAAGAGGAGAATATTGACTGCATTAGGGAAAAGGTGCCGCGCGGCAAAAAGGACAGAAGGTGTCTTCGTAGGTCGGGTATTATAGAGAAAGCAGCAGGCGAAGAGAAACTTGGGGAAAGTAGGAGCATAAAGGCACGTTTTTGGGGTATTGGTAGAGAGCTTGAGTAGTTAGATTGTTTTTTGTCCTTTTTTATGGAAAGAATGCAAAAGGGAAGGAGAGGGAGAAAGTGAGAAGGAAATAAGGTGCATTTGCTAGGGGTCCTTGTGTGATGCAGCTGTTTTTTTACAAACAAATGAAACTTATCAGGGAATGACAAGCAAATCACGTAGACTACAGGTAAAAGAGAGAAAGTTTTAGCAGGAGAATGGAGATGTATAGGTAGTGCGGGATCGAGGAGGAAAGTGTTAGCGTGTAGGTTGTTGTAGAGTAATGAGAAGGAGAAAGGGTATTTTAAATTATTGAGCTAATTTCCGGATTGGTAGCAGGAGTAGGAAAGAGAAAAGTGGGCTATAGCAATTTCAAGAGAAAGAAGAAAAAAATGAGATTTTTTTTAGTTTCGTCACGACAAAAAATAAAGAGCAGTAGGTACATTTCCGGGAGTAAAATGGCAAGAGAAAAAATGTTTTGTAGTTTTTGTTAATTTAGAGAGAGAGAAAGCTAGAGAGAAAGTTAGAAGTTAAAAAGGAAACAGGAGGAAGAGAACCAAGTTGTGTTGTCGAGGTCAGAAATAATTGGGGGAAAATAATTGGGATTTTTGGGGCGGTCCTAAACTTGTTTGGTGTAAAAAGGACTTTTACGACCAAAAGAAGCTTCCTTAAATGTGAAAGAGAAAATGTAAAGAAAGTGTGACACAAGGGCTCTTGAAAATTGACTTTTTGCGTGTGACGTTCCTTACGGAAGTCCGTCTCAGGAGCAACTTTAACGACAAGAAGCTCAAACGACTTGGTTAAATACGTTTTTTTTCTAAATTTCCCTGCATTTTTTTAGAAAGTCCAATTGTTGTGGTCTTATGGTTCAGTTCCGTGTCACCATTTTAGTTCCTTGATAATATCTATTTTCCCAGATAAATAGACGTAGCCCAGCTCTACAACCCATTTTACTGGAATCCACAATATCCGGTAGAAAGTCCCCCCC
>JAHZNE010004067.1:0-13008 GCA_027744055.1 Callyntrura sp. NNG-2020
TCTAATGATCAGTTAGTTAATGACTATAGCGCCTTCAAGTGATTTCGTCGCGATAGAAAAAGTCGTAGTTAACGGTAATATAGTTACATGTAAATGGCTAAGGGAAGAGGTTAACCTCTTCATCATTGTCATTAGTGTGTAACTACTATATTCGGTGCAAAACATGTAGAGCGTAATTGTACTCTTTCATATTATCTGGAATGAAACAAGACCATGCTCATTTTATGCTAATATTTAAATCTCGCAAACATAAAAATACTTTGTTAAAACATATAATCTTGAATTTAAATTTACAGTACATTTTTTGAAAATAAAGTATAATTTAATGTGTGATTGTTCATGAAAATTGTTGTCCTTCGTCTGCTCAGTTATAATTAGTAAAATAAGTTAATTTTTTATACTTTGCAATATGAATGGAACATGGGACACCATATCATCGGCTACCTTGTAGCGTGTTTCTTGTCGGCATATGGAATATCGGCAAATATGAATGGGTTGGGTATTACGGGTGTGTAGCATTTTTTATTTACGTGATATTTGAAAATATCTACTAGCACAGATGTGTATATAGCACAGCAGCTATGTCATCGCAAGTAGACGTTGTATGTGTTGGGATGATATTGTTTGTTTCATGTTGAAAAATATGTATCTCCAAGTATTTGCACAAAAAAATCATATGCTCTGATGTTGCAAAACAAACTGTCAAAATAGTTCCAACTTCAAATAATAAACTTTGCCATACAAAGTTAAATACCTTGCATTCCATTCCGACGGAGCCGAATGGGTAGACAGAAATAATAATTTGTGATAAGCCTACTTTTATCTTGGATCTTTCGAACAAAAATAAGTACAAACATTAAAAAGCAATTTTTATTCTATGAAAACAAATAACCACCGGGTTAATTCAAATTCGATTTACATACAATTAAATTAGATAGTTTTATATAATTAATGACAGTTGTCAAAATTACGTTACACAAATTACATTTATGAAGGTACAACTCTAATACAGCAGTCAAAGCATTTTACCAATAATTTTTGTGCTTGTGCAAGTTGTGGAATTTCAAATAAACACTTCTCAGTCCTACGAATTTACTTATCAATGTGAAGTTTTTATTCCCCGATTACTACAAGTGTGTAGAGACGACGAACGATTTCAATGTTATGTTTATTGCCGTTTGGTTTACATTGGATATTTATTTTTGGGTAAGTAAATTTGAACTAACGGTTTTTGGTTAAACTGTCACGAATGAACAAAATTCATTTTCAGCACGTATGCATAAAAGTATTAAACGTTGAATTATTGTACTATATGCCAGCTTATGCATATAATAACTCAATTACCCAAGGAAAAGTGGTGAATATATGATAAACATTTGAAGAAGTAAGAACTTTCTTTCCGCCTTACATTTACAATATCTACAACATATACCATTGTCTTGGATGTAGTATGCATTATAATCATATCCAACATCACACAATCGGATTATTGTAAGGATTCTCTCATAATCTGGCTCCACTGTTTTTGGATGAATCATCGATACTGCTTGAGTGGAAAGCTAACAACAAAACGCAAACGTGATATTGTTACAATACCAATGCAACCGCTGTGCCATTTGCTGTATCCCACATGGAATTCTAGTTCTTAACAAAATTGTACATAAAATTTGGAAGACTGCAACCTATTCAAAGAAGACAGCGCATCGCCAGCATCCTCAAGATATGAAAATTAAGAGTATAGATGCATGGCGTTTTGCACTGGAAACTAGAAACCATATGGTGTATATGGTACAAATTCATCTTTAATCTCCAGACATTTAGATAAAAATAGTTGGCAGTGGTTCATGGCATGTAATGGAGTACGACCAAATCTACAATGAAATGCTGACCCCCACAAAGCGTATTCCAATGTAAGTGGTTTAAAAACAAGTTTAAAACAATTAAATTAGTTGTGCATGTCATTTAATAGCTTATTCAGTGCATTCTTTACAAAATAACAGCACACCTCACAGTGAAATTTTGATATTTTTAGAAGCATGGCAGGAGTAAACATTAGTGGTAGTGGCAGTATTAATAGTGCTTACGACGGTCAGCATCAGTCATCAATGAACCCTATCGCGATAAGTGACAGTAGTAGTGAAGATGAAAGGGATTATGATTATCCTTCGTCACATCACCATCCTGTTAACCTTCCACGAGGTAGAGATGCTCACAACAAGTGTTGTAACAATAAACTCTGGTGTGTCAGGGTAATGTCTTAAAATATAAATGAAAGTGTGCTTTTACTATTACTAATATAATAAACACGACCTGTCAACCATGTTTTATTTTTTGCAGGATATTTGTGGGATCATTTGTGCAATGTTCACTTGGCTATTAGTACTCTATGCAGAATTTGTTGTGATGCGTATAATTTTACTTCCTAGCTCCTATACAATATATAGAAATATTAACGCCTTCATTTGGCAGACACTTGCACTGTTAGCATTGATATCACACTTACGGACTATGTTTACTGACCCTGTGAGTGAAAAATAGAAATTTGTAATTTTTTTATCACATTTAATGAGCTTTAACATCATCGTGGATTTTAATTTTGACATTAAGTACAGTACAGTTTTCTTTACATTTAATAAAACCAGGGGGCAGTGCCGCGGGGAAACGCTACAAAAGAAATGATACAGCAAATGGGGTTTAGGCAAGGACAAGTGATTTATAAATGTCAAAAGTGCTGTAGTATTAAACCAGAACGAGCACATCATTGTTCAGTATGTCAAAGGTAAGCTATGCCTACTATGCTCATAAATTGTGTTTATTATCAAATAAAGTATTTATCATGACAGTTGTAGTTGCTAATTCTGTGTGTTTTTAGGTGCATACGAAAAATGGACCATCATTGGTAAGAATTTTAAATAATTTATCTGAGCCGCCCTTTTATTATGATACAAGACAAATATAATTTGTATTAAAATCAAATATTTTTTCCTTTAGTCCGTGGGTTAACAACTGTGTCGGGGAGAACAATCAAAAATACTTTGTACTATTTACGGTAAGGCTATGAATTACCACTTTGTTGACATGTGTAATCTTATTGTGGTGTTGAGGTTTCATCATTAATTGTTATTGAATTTATAAGTAAGGACAAAATCACTTTTCTGCGTTAATAAGTGACGTCGTCAGTAAATAACTTTTCATACTACCTGAAACCCAGGTTTGACGCATAAAATGTGGTTTTTTTCAGGGAATAGAACAACTGAAAAAAGAACAGGCGAGATGGGCAAAAAAATCCAAGTGGAAGAGTTTGCAAGCAGTATTTGGAAGGTTTTCCGTAGCATGGTTAAGTCCATTTACGAGACCACCGTTGTCTGCCCGGGAGGAATACTCTTATCTACCTGTCTAACATGTGATTATATTTACATGAACTCGCTATACGAGGAACAGTCTCAGAATATCCCGGTTTCATTATAATTATAATTTATCTAGGGTTATTGTTATTATCCAGCGTTGCATGAAAGATGTCGGTGAAAGTAGCTTATTGATAGAAGCTATCATATTCTGCATATAACGTATACTAGTGCGAGTATATTTCACTTGATATTGGTCTCACCTCATAATATTATTCTGATTTTCTGTTTGTATATTGCACTGGAGGCTGTTAGCTGGTGATCGTTTAATGAAAACGTGTCCCAGTTCAAAATAGTCATAATGATAATTGTGTAAAACATGTGTATCAGCAGCTGCTCATATTATGCATGAAGGAAGCTGTCAAATCAGTTAGCCTGATTGAAAATTAAGCATCATTTTGCAAATTTTTGGCAAAATAAAATTAATTTTAAGCTTTCGTTTGGTATTCTACATGATAAACAAAGACATGCTATAAATTCATATTATATATGGTAAACAGTAAATAATGTTGAATGCATAGTTTATGATTATGTTATACTCATTCTCAGTGATCGCAGAGTTACTTAAAGCAGTTTAAAGATGCTCTTCCTACTAGTTTAAGGGTGATATGTTCAACAACATATTGAAAATGACTGCGCATTTTTTTGTCATTAAGCATCAAGTTCTAGATGCAGCATTTAGCATGCCACCCTGTCTTACTTTTCCAATATGTGTACAATTAAATGTTCGGTGTCTTAAAACATATATTCCTACCTTTAGGTAACAACTAATTTATACATGTTGTTACTACCCCTTACTTCTAAATGAAGTCGGAGTGTGCGTAAACCCGAAAAATAGCATAATAAATTAAGCTTTGACCGTTACATCTGCATTTTTGTACCTTTTGTACAACAGTCATATTCGGCCTTGCCTCTGTAGAGTAAACATAGAAAAAAGATTACGCTATCGAATTGTACTACTTTTGTTATCGATATCCCGTTGTTGTGTTATTTACTATTGTAGGAAAGACAAATATACCTTCCCGTGGGTCTCTTCGGAATGTTTTTTTATTGTAGATGCATATAACCTATAAAAACACTCCTAAAACAGTAGCGGAAAAATGAAAATTCATATATAATACATTACAATACGTACCACAGTCTCATTTATGCCAGTTTTGTAATTTCATTCTGCATTTTGTTACATTTTACATCTCCCTTTATTTACCTTTAGTAAATTCTTAGAAAAATAACTTTTTGACATTTGATGAATTTTAGTATTTTTATTATGAATCTTAAGCATAATTCGAATTCGCATAATTTTACACTTCGTTATGATGATATACTAAATACCACATTAACTTGATACTTTAAGATTAAACCTTTAAATGCTATTGATATTACATGTTCGATCAAGAATAAAAATTATTACGAGATTGTTTATTGATTTTAAACATTTGGTGTACGTATATATACTGCCTGGTATTCTGCCTGTTTTAGCATCTAAATTATTTAAAAATACATGCATTTCACTTTTTTAAAACATGTCGCTATTTTCTTCCGTCAAACAAAGTAACATCTTATCAAGAACAATATTGAATCATCACATCATGATGTCATAATGCCAATTATCCCCATAATAAAAAAATAATCATTAAATTTTACTATTTTCTGCAGTACTTCTAACTCTAACTAATTAATTAAAATTAAATCAATCATGTATGCTAATTCGAACATCTCCTTCGTAGCACTTAAATGAGTCCTTTTAAGTTAAGTGGTATGTGTAATAACAAGATTGTTTGTTTAGTGAGAAAATCATGCAATTGTTCGAATATCTAGTTACGCCGTTTTAATTAACTTTTTTCAACTTATGAACAAATTATTTTCAACTCGAGCACATACGCTGAGCGCCGACGGACGTTTTTTGCTCGCTGTAGAGTTCCACAAACAAAAACCTGAAATGAAATGATCATAAAATTCCAGAATAATTTAAAATTTCGTTGTAACTGTAACGTACTTTTCTTCCTATTAGGTTTGCTTCTTTAGCGTCATCATCATCCTTCTTGTAATTGTCAATTTTATGTCTTTGTGATTTGTTTAGTAGCATACAACTCTGCAAACTGCAATAAAACTTGTCAGCATATTTTGCAGTACTGTTGTTATTCGACGCACTCCTCGTTCTTTTTCACACGCATGTAGGATAACACTATCACAATGCCCCATTAATACTAGTGTTTGTAGGTGCGAATTAGGAGTCTCATACTAAAGTAAAGTTTAAAACTTTACTTTACAAATATAAATCGATCCGAAAATTTAATTACTAATATTAAATTTTGTCCTTTTGCACTGAAACTTTTGCTCTGAAACTGCGTAATACTACCGTAGATCTAAACACTACGATGTTATTAGTTAGTGTTTTGTCTGTGATTCATATTAATCCAATTTGTGTCATGCAATAACAATTTTTAGCACAAAATAGTTGTAAAGGCACTGGAATAATGAGTCAAAATATTTGTTTGATATGTTGTTACTCATTCCAAGAGAAGCGAAGTCGTTTTATCAGTGATGAAGCGAAAGAAAGTTTTCAAAAGTTCAGCAAGGAACTGGGCTTTCCACTTGCCTCAGGCAACAATTCCAAAAATGCGGGCAGCCTCAATTTGCCTTTTGAAGAATTCATCACAGTTTGTGGCGATTGCCTAAGTTTGGTAGTTGTGTACGTTCAAAGGAGGTCTGTTCTGACTGAAAAAGAAGCGCACCTTTTGCAGTTGCAGAAAGCAGTTTGCAAAGCGATTAAAGAGTTGAGCAGTGTTGTAGAAGATGTTCAATCTCATATAAACCGATTACATGGAACTGTCCGCATGGGAGAAGAATCAACATTGGACAGTTTTATTAAGAACCATTCACATCGATCAAGGCATGCAGGATTCGATACCAAGACCTTCCGACAGAAAGTTTTGGCTCGTACGTGCATTTTAGCATAACATTACTATAAAAATAAAATTAGTCATCAAAAGCTCAAATAGCAGTAAATAACTTAATACGTATTATATTTGCTAGTTAACACTGGCGCTTCAAAATTTAGTACTAAGGATGCTCGTGGTTCAGATGAAGAACCTATATTTATTAAAATGGAACCAACCGCCCCAGATGTCAATGATGACCCGAACTTCAGTGAAAATGACAACGCTTCATTTGCCGACGGAGATTTTGAAGAGTCTATGCCGGAAGTACCACAATCACTGTCTGATGCAAACTGCTCTTCTAATGATAATTTCCCAGAGAGGACATCTCCTGCAAAGCAGCGAAGTCGAAGGAAAGTTGTAAAGCGAAATTATAATGAAACGGCAAGTTACGATGAGTTCTCAGGTGCATGCTTTGATGTATCTGATGCTGGGAGTGAAAGTGACATTTCGGATACGGAAAGGCCTAAAAGAAAGTATGATTTCATATCATTTTGTTATTTGTAAACGATCAGATTTCCAATAAACTAAAAATAAAATTGAGGGTAAACGCATGCATGCATATAATTGTCGTATTTACGCTACATTTTAATCATTTATGTGCTTAAATTATGTAAAGGAAAGGGGGGCGCCCAAAACAACAAAGTGGCACCGAGTTGAAACGAGTCTATAAATATGGAAATATGTAAGTGGAATATCACTCTTTCACTCATAACAAAAAATTAAAATGTATACCAGGTTTTGATTTTCTTCAAATAGTCTAAGTCCTGAGAATGCTGCAAGATGGAAAGATGACCTATTCAGTCGAGTTGTGGAGCATCTCAATAATAGCATTAATGATGATGATATGCTTGATAGTGAGGCTCAACCAAAAACTGAGCAGAGTGGCATTGATCAAGTTGAGGGTGAACCAATTAATCAAAATAGGCAGAATCATTTTAATGTCGTTAACGGTCACCTGCAACTACGAGGAATAGTTGCAAGAGTCCATGAAACGAGACGTATGTTGGAATGCATGAGATGTTACAAAATGTACTTTGAAGAAAGAGACATCACTGATAAAGACACTTTCGTAGAGACTTTGATGAAAAAGCACATTCTGGAAAAACATTTTGGTAAACTTTAAATAATCGAATAGTTTATACTTTATATTACTTACATATAAATTGTAAATTACAACTGGTTTTTGTTTGTAGGTCCAAAAAAGGTGAAACTCGAAGAAGAAATTGACATTGTGGAATATACAAGTCACACAAAATCTAAAATAACTTTCAAACTTGCCTGTGACAAACGGTACTCATACACACGTAGATGCTGTAAGAAAGATGGATCCTCCTACTTTCGTTGTGATTTTCGCAAAGAGAACTGCAGTGCAAGCATTGTTTGCAAAAACGGAAAATACATACGTCTGCGTAAGGGATGGAATGATGATGGATACCACGAGGTACACCTTCCTAACGTTGACAGGTATTACATAACCATTACAGAAAAATAGCAATGCTATACACATAACACAAGTTATGTCAAACCATGCTATGTTTATTTTCAACTAGAACTAATCGACAAATTGCTGTTGGAAATGCTAAGCACATGTACTTGACAGATGAATCAAAAACAATTGATGAAGTATGTGATATAATTATGAATCAGTCCAGTGAACAACCGTTACCATTGAGTAAGCTCAAAAGAGCTATGGTGTATTCAAAGTATGGATCTCGCGGACGGGCACCAGAAGAAAAAATAAATCAAACTGTCCAATGTTGTTATTGTGGGAAAATTTACAAGGAGAATAGGGGACTGTCTCGACACATGAAAACACAGCATCAAGAATTAAAAGTAGATCAAAACTCTCAAAAGGAAGAAGAACCCTCCCAACCAACATCCTCTACTAATAGCAAGCATGTTAGATTATTTCCAAGAAGGCCGGCACCTGTAAGAAATGTCTCTAAAGTACAAAAACGACTACAAAAATCACAACCAAAAGTTCCTCCCGAACCGAAGCAAGAAAGCAGCTCTTCCGATCCATCAGCACCTCCATCTATTGTTTTCAATGACCCTTCAGCTGCTAACAACTTTGTAAACCGTTGCATAAGTGCAATAATGCAGCAAGTTGGTGTTTCCGTATCTCCAAATGTAAATACCAATGCTCCCAATCGATCTTCACAGGCTACAGCTGGCCATTCTACCACCCCGAAAGATTTCTCTGTTCAATCTCCAACAAGCCCTGCCGCTTCAGAATCATCTTTGGCGGAAAGCCAATCGCAGGATAACGGGCATCAAAATATACGATCCGCACATTCATCTTCATCATTTGGAGTCCAATCAAATCATTGGAACCAAGCCCATAACTCTTCGGGCCAACAGAATATTCCAGGCCAATATTCATCTCAAGGTAATAGTGCCGCCCCCGGTTGGCAATGGGGCTTGCACTAAAACTACTTGATGGAAAATGAAAAATTATGATTAAAGTAAATGTTTGTAAGTCTGACATGCATTTTATATTATTTGAGTAAACCTATAGTCTATGTAATAACAAGATTATTTGTTTAGCAAGAAAATCGTGCAATTGTTCGAATATCTAGTTACACCGTTTTTAATTAACTTTTCTCATGAATGTTAATCAGTCACTCTCAACAAGTGTTTGATAGAGCTCATTTGGAGTTTATGACTTTTTGTTTGTTACTATATTACTTACAATTAGTATTATCATTTTAAAAGTTTTATGCGACGCTTGTCATAAATGTGAATTCAATGCTTAAGCTTTGGTAAACGTCTTATGTATAAATTCCGACACAATTTATACGGAATATTATTTATATAACGTACAATAAAAATGCAGTACGCATTCAATTATTGACTTTTACACCATATAATATACTAACCACAGGTTAGGAGGTATACATAAAAATGTAATTAAACGTCGCCGCATACGATTATATTTTGTTATGCCTTTTCCCAAGAGATTTTTTGTCACATCTTTGCATATATCTACAAAATCTACATACCAATATCATAATATATATAATGAATTTCGTTACTTGTTCGTTCGTACCTTCGTTGTTTATGTGATGATGATCGCAATTCCAATCGCTATCATCTTGAAATGATTTGCGGGGGAAACATTTTCATCAATCCCTGTTGCCAGAGGCCTTACAAAATTACCGATCGCCGATCACCAGCATTTTATGTGGGTAGCAAGTAGCTGCTCTCTGCAGACAAATTTCTTCCGATGGCCTGAAGGGATGTGATCTTATTGCCCCTGTCGATAAATGGAAAAAAATAATATGTAAAAACTTTGACTGCATGCCTGTCCATAGTAAAATATTGTTGCTGTTCCCGGATGGACACTAATTAATAAGCCACCACTTTGTCTCTTCAACTATTGAGTACCCGTGCGGACGGGTGTCTCAAGTCATTTTAATGATTAATTACAAAATTACAATTACTGCAAGTGCATAAACACAACATAAACTTTCTGTAACTTAACCGTGTTTTCATTCTATTTAAACGATTTAAACATTTACAATAAACATGTAACAACATCAGGATGCAAAAGCTCGGGATGCTGCCACCATCGTTTTGCATGCCAGAAACAAAGGTATTTGCGATATTACGGAAGTCTAACAATGTTTATGATTAGTTAAAATGTATAAAGTGCAAAACACGTTTTTAGATAGCAACACTACATGCTTCTGAATGAACGAACACTACTAGTGACTAGTTCAAGCACATGCCATACCCCTAATTAATGAAGTGGTAAATCTATTATCATAAATAATTAGTAAAATATGAATATATTTAAGATTTTATTATAATTATAAGTATAGTGAACGTCAATGTACAGCGCGGATTCCTTGATAGACCAACAAATGCATGGACAATTGCCAATGTAAAAACTTTTCAAAATAATATTGGAAGTTACCCACATAACGGAAGTTGTATGACGAAGCTCAAATCTACCATCACTGTTACCTAATTATCTATACATCTTGACTATTTTTACTATATAAGTCGCAATCTTGATTAATAATTTATATATCAACAACAGTGTTTCCAAAAACAAAAAATTGAAAAGGACTTTAAGCATCACTGGTCAATAGAGTTGGTAATTGTATTTTATTTTTGTATGTAAACAGGTCAGAGACTAATAAAAATCAATCACAAAATAAAAATTGAACGTGCAATAAAAATCAGCTCATCCGCATGAACTTAAATACTTACCTACTGACTTGCTACTTTCCGCTTATTTTATAGAGCTATTTAAAATATTCTTACTACACTGCCTCTTACGCCCAACTTGTCTACAAAATAGAATCACATTTAAGAATGTGTTGAAGTGTTGCTTTTTCATTGAAGTCCTTAGTCCTAAATATATCTTTGTATTTTACATTCTTTTTTTCATAGCAGCAGTTTACATAGGTATTCAAGTTAAATTGCATAATACTTCTTAGCTTTCATCGCAGTTTTATCGGTGGTGTACTTGTAAAAATTTGGGAGAATACGCCGATTGTTACACAGATTATATATGCCTTGTTCAGTTGAAAACTGATTTTAATCGAAAATCTCGATATAATACCTCCTTCCTTACAAGTACAGGAGTAAATGTGCACATTAAAATATGGCCAGTCTTTAAAGCTTGTTTCCGTCTACTGCGTTGCAATCTATATTTGATTATTTCGTCCGTGTGACTTAATGCAAGTTGTGAGTTATACACCAGAAGGGACGAGATGATTTGGTGCAATGATTTACAGAGTATTTTTTTAAAAACATGATACCTCATTTGTAAGTGCATTAAATAGCTTCCGTTGTATAATATAAAACGCATATTACTTTTTGAAGCCGCAATAATGGAACTACCTACTTATAATATAAATTATGTAGTACGTGCGTTTTTTCAGGCTCATAGATTTTTTTCTTGTTTTCACTTGTTCAGAAATTAATTGCAAGTTTGCGAGTAGTGAGTAATGAATCGAGTAACTATTAGTCGTTTAGAAATCATACCTACGGCCCGACCAAATCTGCCAATATCAATACGACTTGCATTTAATACTGCCACAGTGCCACACCTCACATTACACCCTTCTTTCCTGCTGCTGTGATGTTGCTGCATATTCCTCTTGCACTCTGCAGCTCTACCGTAACTATTAATTGCAAATTAAATCTTGTATATCATCGAATCCTAATAGCGTATATCTCATGCTCACTATAGTCATTAGTTGCGTTTGCAGCCTATGACGTCTACATTTCAGTTTCAAAAAATAGTAAATATTTTTTTAATTATTGACTTTTGAATGAAAACGAGATGAACAAAACGGAAAATTCATAAAAAAAATTGTTTGTTTTACTTTTGTGTGCTATTTTTAGTAAACAATAATTTTTTATGATTTATTACGCCGTAATATTTACAAGGTATTATATACCTATTTGCATGCAGCAGTATATTTCCATTAAATTAGATAGGTATTTAATTTGAATGAACACGTGTGACGTGCATATAAAAATGGTTGAAATTTTTAAATAAATAGTAAAACGATCTTGATGCGACATTCATCAGTAGCACGTGTTGTAATTGCATGACACGTGTTTTACAGAGTACGATAGGTACTACTTAAGTCTACACACATCCATCAACGCGCACGCACTGCGCGGCGTGATAAATTTTAAATGAGGAATCACTCTTCAGCAGCTACGAAGTTTTAATAAGTAATAACACAACAGTAATAAGTAATTAAGTCCGCTTAGCGAATAAACATTTTAAATTATTTAATCATTCAGTAATACATTACAAATTTGTAATATTGAACTGCTCAGATTTAATTGCAAGTTTTTTGGTGCGTTTAGAAAGATACAATACCAGATAGCGCTTGTGTAAGAACATGTTAACATCATTTAATTCCGAGTCGTTTATCGCCTACGCAAGCCTACGGTAAGAAGTACTAATAATAACAATCAATCACTTTAATGTTTACCATTTTCCCTCTCAAGTTTACAACCAATCAGTTAAGTTTACCAGTCAATTTTCGACCATTTTACACAAAATAAAAGCGTAATGTATCCACTTTGAATTGAATGCGTTCTAATTATAACACAAGATGAGTTAGCAGTTTCCTATGGTCTCGTACAAAAACCAACCCAAGTTCCTAGCCATTACACATACTATATTGGACTTCGTTTCTGCATAAAAAATCAGGAGACTCTTAGTGCAGCTGGGTTGTTAAACTTACACAGGTCCCAACGATTTTAACATCCATATCAATAGGGTTATAATTAAAAATATAAAGAACTGCAGTTGCACTATATTTCTTAAATGGCTATTTGCCTACGTGTCACGTACCTCATATAATGAGATTATTAGTTTCGCACTTGTTGATACTTCCCTGTAATTTATCATATATATCTTTTCATATCTGTTTACACATGTTGGTATTTTTTGCGCGGCTCCTCATTGTATTTTTTTTTATTTGAAAATGCATCAGTTATGTAACAATGCCTTAACAATGTTATAAGTATTTGAAATAGGTCTCAGTCCTCAAGACACAACCATTTTTAATTAGGTTTTAGTTTGGTGTACATATAAAAGCTATATGTATCAAGATACTCCCTCATCATTTGGATGTTGAGTATGGAATAGTAACATTTACAAAAAATGAGTGGTGCAGTTTGTT
>JAHZNE010004068.1:0-11045 GCA_027744055.1 Callyntrura sp. NNG-2020
GATAACTTCAGTTCTTATAATCAGCGTATAATACACGATAATAGTAATGTCGTATACGATATCTAATATGCAGAAAAATTTCGTGTAGAATGCAATGAATGTACTGAAAAATAATAGTAAAAATGCGTTTGATATGCTTAAACAATGCTAGTAATCAGCAGTAAATATGCATCAACAATAGTGCTACTAATGACATTTCATTTATTAAATGAAAACTAATCAATTTATTAAATTATAATTTATTAAATATTTACATTAAATAATGGAACACTAACAAACATCGATTTATATGGCAGCAACCAGCATTTGAATCTTATTTCCTTTAAACTAATAACAGATATGTCCAATAGTTCAGACAGTAAAAATATGTACAACTGCTTGCTTCCGCATGGTAGATCGAAAAAGTTTTTTTGCTTTCGAAACCTTCTGTAATATAAGTTACTATCGTCAATGTTAACCGCTACAGCTACTATACCAGTTTTGAGTAAAAAACATTTGTTTCCACTCGATAATTTTAGATCATGTTTAGGCGTTTTATATAAAAATAAACACTGGTCCAATTCACATATTCTATTAATTACTTGTTCGAATGGCTTGTATTTTGCACGTAACGTTCTTTTAATACGCTGCATATTATTTTCGTATTTAAATGCACTAAATGAGTCTAATGGGCCATGCATCAAAACGTCGTCGCATATATGTAAAAGGTTATGTACATTATAAACTAAGAATTCAGATGAGTAAAGGCTAGGTATTTGTTTTACAAACTTTACTAACAATGAATTTGCAAATGAATTCCACTCCAAATTTTTTGCATTTGGTGAGACTAATATTGAAACAGCAACACTCAAAAGCATAAAGTGACTATATAAACCAGGAGAAAGGACGTCTTTTAGTACAACTGGGCCTGTAAAAAGTAGAAATGACCTAAATTCTGTGGCTTTCCACATATCTAGCTCTTTTAGAGATCGAGGTCGTCTGCTAAACTCTTTCTGACATGTATGGGAAAGCTCTGTTAAATTATTACTAATACGAGACACATCACGGGGCAAAATTTTGTACGGCATCGGTCCTTTCACCCAGCATCGAAGAAATTTTTTCATAACACCTAAGCAAATTAAGTGCATGTAATCAAGGGGGACACCGGTTACTAAACCAAAATCAATATCTATAAAGGGTGAAACTCCAACATGATGATTTTTGTCATTTTGATTCTTAAATTCTACATCCGTGCGTAAATGACACCCTGATTCACGATAGATGACTCGCCCAGAGTAGGTACCCTTGACTGTGCATTTTTCGCATCCGTGATAGGAGTTATGAATTTTACACTGTTTTAAAAAAGCTCGAGCAGGTGCATCGGCAACTATACGTAATAATTTGACAGAAAACATTTTAGAGTCATATGTAAAACCATTTTGAAATAAAAGTTTAAGTTCTGTCAATAATTCAGAAAAGTATTGGCTTACATCCACTGGCTTAGTTTCACCGAAATACACTCCTACCACAAATGGTTTTAAATCAAAGTAATTTAAAATTGAACACTGTATTGGCCAAAGTTGTGATCTTGTACTCTTTGAAATAGGGAGACCATCCACGTTCAATTCAAGATTACAAACAGTGCCATCGACAACCTTTTCTACAGGTAGTTTACCAAAATGCCGTTTTATGTTGCGTTCAAGACCAAAATAACAAAACCTACCGTCATCCATATCCCTAACTACGATGTCCTTTTTAGCTTTTAATAAGGTACGCCCGTCCCTTGGTAAACTAGCAAAAATTTTGAAGCTACCTAAACTTTTTAACAGACATGTAATTGCAGTTGTTGTTACGTTAAACTCTAGTGCCCACTGTACTAGTTCATTTTTAAAATCTGTAATAGACGGCTCTGTATCATCAGATGATTCATCGGTGGATGATGAATAGTAAAAGGGAAAGTCAAGGTACTCAGCCGTCGTAGATATTTCTGTTTCACTAATATCACTAGAACTACTACTAATAGGAATTTGCTCATTATTCTTACCTTTAATTTTAGAGCTATTATTATTAACCTGATTTAAATCTATCATATGACTTTTAACTTTAGAAGCTATTCTACGACGTGTATTTCTTGGTGAACATCCGGGTAAGTTGTTAGGCGTTCCGTTTTCCATTTCTCAACCAATTGATGACTGCTAACTGAATGTCGTCTTCTTTTGCGTCGTTTATTGTAATTCGAACTGAGTCTTTAATAAAAACCAAAATATTTACCAAAAACTCCAAAAACGCATTCATATAACTTAAGCCCATTAAAAGCCACTTTTCCTCCTTTCCCAGTAAAATTTATTTGGGAACGAAGTTCATTGGAAATACATTTCTTCAAAATCCGTCTAGTTGTTCGTTCTGTATTCCCTCCTCCAAGTAGTCCAAAGTATTCTCTCTAGTTGATAAACAAAATTTAAAGAGTGCCTAACTAGAAACTTTTGCATTTATTATGGCAAAAATATGATGAAATACCAGTAAGTTGTAATTAGCCTCCGCGGTGATCCAAACGCAAAGTTCGTTCAAGTTTGTCTTGTCCGCAATAGGAAGATGTGGAATTGCCGAGAAATCAAGATTAGGTTTTGAGCCCGATGGACGTGTGCTATGAACATACGCCTTGAGTTCTTTGATTTCTTGTGTCATGGACTCCAGTAATTTAAAGGTTTTTTCAGCAAAGTCTGTTCAAGCGTAACTTTTGTGAATATGGGATGTCTTATTCAATATAAGCAATCAGTATTTGATATTAGATGCAAAATTGTACCTGTGATGTAAAGTTGCAGCGCTGCAACATCAGCTGAACTTGCTAATGTTATAGAAGGGTCAATATGTTCAAGAGGCGTTTCCACAGTTCCTAAGATGACGTCGCCATTCTGGTTATCATTCGGTACTGTACTTATAGGTTCCTCGTGTAGCGATGACTGGAAAATGTCCTCTGCCTCGTTTTCAACTAAAATGTATTCTCATATTAATTTCAGGTACATAACGTTACCATTATTTTTAAGTAACTTAATTATGTACAGCTAATTACAAATGTTAGGAGAGACGAGTCCTAAAATCGGAAATGAAGGAGAAGGGTTTATCCCACTTGCTGCCGGAGAACTCAAATAGGAATCTTCACTCGAAGACGACTGCTGTCGCTTTCTTTGTCCACGAGGACCTCGGCGAGTCTTAGGGCGTTCATCAGGGTCGGTGTCAAGATTAGATGTTTCTTCTGATTTTTTCAATTTTGTAACACGCATTAATATACGACTCTGTAACAAAATAAAATTACAGTAAGTTAAATTTATAAAAGTGAAGGTTATGGGAAATATTTCAGAGCAATTTAAATCTGAATTAAACATTTTAGTTACCGTATTCTCCTAGGATTCTGCTGTACTGGTGAATCGTCCAATTTTGTTCCGGTTTAGTATTAGCTTTCTTAACTGCACTTTTAAGATTTGATGCACTTTTTGGTGGCCAATATACAAACTTTTTGTTCGTATCCAGCCAAATATTTGGAACAATTTCTACCGGTTTTGATCCACTTGCGTCGGCGTAAAATTCCACAATGCTATATTTGTTAGCCATTTTAATGATAACTTTGAAAATTAGCTACTACTAACAAAACAGAAATGAAGTATGGGTATAGGGCAATTGGTGACTGGTCGTGGTGTTGCTTTTAAAATAAACTATATGTTATTGTCATACTGCACAGCTAATTCTGACGTACAGCTGGAGCACAGCCAGAAATGAGAGACGCATTTTACGCGCTGTTTCAGCATTTTTAATATCTACTCTGTTGATAGAAGCAAACTATATACGCGCTAATATGAGTTCTGTTGACTTTTCTCCAAAATTTATGCTACGCATTTTTGATCTGCTGTAATTTGATAAAAATCTATTACGCGCATTTTAGTTTTCTTAAAATTTGTTAAATATCTATTACACGCAATATAGATTTATTGAAGTATCTTCAACATCTAATATACGTGTTTTAGATTCGTCATATTTTATTTGATATCTTTTACACTCCTTTTCAATTATTCTATGAATTGCTGCTAATTATTATGCGCATAAGCTATTTAATTCTTCATAAAAAGAATCTCTACCGCGCATAATAGAAAGATTTTTTTTTAAATTTTCTTTCCCAGCGTTTTTTATGCATATTACAGATAAATGATTGTAGATCGGGTTGTACGTGCATTCAACTGATTCGACCGTAATGCAAACGTTTACTTTACGTTTTAACCTGATATTAATTTTTGAATAGAGAATTTCTGATGAGGATTTTGTGCGTTGTTGTATAATGGAATTTCCGTCATCCTGCGAAATATCCAATCCAAAAGGTACCGGTAACCTGTATCATAGTACCATGTAACCGGGTTTGTACTAGAGGGTTTGTGTAAAATATGTAGGTGCATAGATGTTCTATTACATGGAAGACGTAATAAAACGAAGATCCGTCCTGTCCCCCTAGAAAATTCCGTTCCGCTCTACACGCACTCGAAAAAATACGTCAAAGTAAAGACCTTATCATACTTAGAGACCAACTGGTGTTGTAATATTCACATTCTTTCTCAACGAATGCTTCAGATCGCGACGAAGCTTGCACACCATAGTTTGAGTCGACAAGTACAAGGCACTCCATATCTTCTGATGTTCGTGTTGTGTTTTATACACTTTTTTTTATTATCTCTGGTACTATTTTTGTTAGGTACGATTCTTAGCGTAATACTTACTATTGCCGGCATTGTGAAACGATGTATGTGTCTTTGTTCTTGTTCGCATGGCAACTGGCGACTCCTCCTGACTGAGTCTGCAGTCAGTCGGTGGACTGGTGACTGGATGTTGGTTGGGCTTGGTGATTGTCCATGGACCATGATGTATGTGATTTGCTAGTTTTGTTTGTTTGCTCACTAATCCTCTATGCATGTACTACTTGAAAAAATGTAGAGAAACGAAGCAGTAAAAGTAATGGAATTTTTTACTTCAGAGAAGAATCTAAGTTGTTGGTGTAAATGCGAAATAGATTACTGGTGAAGAGCAGAACTGGGCAGTTCCAGGGTGCCGGATGCTTAAATGTGGGCCGCACGCACTCGAGGGTTTTGGATATCTGGAGGCATGATTATCTCCAGCAACTAAGTTGAGTGCCTTATTTTGTACATAGCAAGCGCCCAGGTGCCGAATGTATAAATTAAATAATTATTAGCACTGTCACTTTGCGACCTTTGGGTGACTAGCTGCTTCAGACTGGGAAGTGAATGGGAACCTCAGATTTGGTGCTCCAGGTACCGGAATGCCGGCCAGCTCTGACGAGCAGCATGTCATTATGAATGCCAATTATTTTATCTCTCGTTAAGCTTGAACATGCTGCTTGAGCAAAAATGCTTTTTGTTTTGATACACACTTTTAATTATAACTACGATCGATGTTTTCATGTAATGAAATGTATATTGTCCAACTTAAATGTATATTGAAAGATGCCGGATAAATGCCAAATATACACGGAAACATGCACGTAACAATGTATCAACTTGCATTACTTCTGTCAGGACTACCAGTTGGTCATTCCAATTCCCTCATAATATTTAGCATGTGGTTAACAGTGCAGATATCGCTAGCCTTCATTAGTCGTCAAATTTTGTTCTATAACATGCCAAAGGAAGCACAAAAGTACATTAATATAAAACGGCAGCACCTTCCTTTTCTAATAAACAATGCTCGGTTTTATTTCTTCATTTTCTTACTTGTTTCATAAAAACGACACAGGATACAATCATTCTTTCTCTCACATTCCCTAGTGTTACCTTAGCCTTGATAATAATCAATGGTACAATTATAGTAGTAGCCATAATAATAGTCACATTCTAATAATAACTTAGCATCGTTCCATGTTTCAACGCCTCCTCCTACACATTTTTTTTCTTTTGTAATTGTACCAAGCGACTACGCACCATTACATATGTTGTATATATTCATATATATATTTATAGGTATATATATAATTTCTTCTTTCAACTCCTAAAATATGTAAGTATGTTCATACTTAATACTCTATCATTACACTATCAATAATTAATATTTTAGCAGTAGTATTTTGACATTTGTAATTAATAATTAATTTGTTTTTAAAAAGTAGTACTTTTCATGTTGCCGGACATAACTACATAAATTTTACACTACATAGACTGTGGCCGCATTCTTAACTTGTCACATGCTAACTACCGTTTAAAACTAGTAATAAAAATTTTACTATCGGTAATATTGTAACAACTACATATATCAACAACTTCGTTAAGTCAAAATGGCCTTTTTTCTATCTCCGTCGTCATACTTTGATAATTAGATTTTGGTAATATATAATTTATTACCACTACAGCGCATTTAAATTTTTAACAGATACAAACACCGACACTATATAGAGTAACAATATATTTATCATGATAACGATTCTACAGTTTCTTACTTTTCCAATAATGCATGTGAAACTATATGTATCCTATACTCCTATGCATAAATTGGCATGTATCTTCCTAATAATAATAGACGACGTTCGACGCGATCCTTCATAGTTTACTTTATCATACTACTACCTTTCAGTCTTTGGAGAAGTGCTTCAGAGAAGATTAAGACGAAGCAATTTATACTTCGTTGCGCTCTCTTGGCTTCTGTTTTTATCTTTCTTTGTGGGTGAACGTTTGAAGACAGCAACGAAATGAAACAACTTGTCACTGAATAATTTACACATAATTCATATTTCATATATTTGTATGTATGCTTCTATATATCTATATTCTTGACGTGTGTATACATGAAAGAGCAAGAGTAGGCCTTAAAATCTTGTTTCATCTTATCAACAAAAACAAAATGAACGGTGAAATGTAATATAAAATGACTGCGCTAGTTCAACAACTCATAGTTCTCGTGTTGTCATCTCTCTCTCTGATCAGTAATTCTAAAGTAATAAAATACAAAGTAGTGATGATAATAAATAAGTAACTCAAAGCTACATACTGGAAAGGAACAAAAACAAACAAACAACGACTGCAAAAAGTATTTTGACTTCAAAACTGTTTAATAAGAACAAAGTGTCGTCACTGATGAGAAGATGATGATCAGTCAGTACAACAAAACATGTAACAGTAATAATTCGTACAAGTTTTTATAACTTACGGTGTGTCTAAATTTAAAATAACATGGAAACGCATAAAAAAGTGTTTGGGACTTTACTGGGGTGCGCGTCACAAGCAGATTAATATTCTCTACTTTGTATAGTCAACTCTCTCCCAATATGCATTAAGTATATATTTAGTATCATAAAAGTATAATAATATTATTAATTATTAAGAATAATAATAATGTAATGGCAACTGACAACATTAATAACAATAGTCATAGCGGGGGGGGGGGCATTAAATTATACAGTACCAAACGGATATTTAATCCATTAGTCCATCTGTTCACCGTCGTCGTAGCAGCTGACCATACTTGATCTTGTATCGGTATAACACAATTACTTAAATAAACTTGACATTACTTAAGTATAACAAGTAAGTTAGATGTGTCGTCGTTGCCATAAACCAACGCGAAGTATTTTATTAAATAAAATACATTAAACTCAGTGAAATTGTTTCGTTCTAATCTCGACATGAAACATTATAATTACTTAGTTGTTTACCTACAATTAATTGGCAATTATGATAACTATTACATATTATCTTAGATTTTATATTTTTAACATTTACCGTCCCCTCATCGCCGTGATTGACTGAGTGACTAAAACACGAATAACAACAATAAGAGTACAGTGATAATATAATATTAATCATAAATAAATGCGTGCATTGCTAAATTTAATTCGTACATTAACCCTTGTCTACAAACCGTAGATTAACATTTAAAACAGTACAGTGACAGTGTGGTTACACAGATGATAATAACATAGTAATTATAACAACAATGATGACAAATTGTCATTGACAATGAATCACCATAATAGCAATAATAAGTAAGGATAGATTAATATAGTCATTAGCGTCGATGTGCATCATATAGATGATGGTTTTTATACTTACAGTTATGTATTTAAACCTAAGTAATATTATATACGTGTTTTCGTTAAGGTAAAAAAGAAAAAAATATTCATATCGTCACCTCCGCGTCTTCACAAAAAAGATGAAATCGTGGAAACAAAACCTAGGACTTTCATACGATGATTGAAAATTATATTTTCGTCGGAGCAAACTTGGTCGTATTTTGTGTTACAAGCACAGCAATAAGCACGCGTACATAGTTAGATAGATCAAACATTGGGAAATATACATGATAAATGATGGGTGATCCGGCAGGAAATAAAAGGAAGAAAGCGTTTTTGTTTAATCGTACACTGTTGCTGGTTGATATTGAGCTAGTTCATGCTGCGGCTCTTGACAAAGATAATCATCTTGATGCTGATGATGCTGCTGGCTCTGGTGGACAAAGTGGTTGTTGTGATTGCTGCGACCATAGTGCGAGTAATGATTATAAACATCGTAGAAAGAGGTGGTGTTTCGATTATCACAGTTTGAAGAGGACGAGGGAAGACTTGGAGGTGACTCCGAATGTCAGCACATCGAGGTTTCTTCGCCTGTTTATAAATCATTAAATGTTTTTGTTTGCTTGATTTTGTTTTTTGCAATTATGCAAAATTCAAAACACCCAAGATTTTTTCCAACAGTTACAGACCTTCGAGTGTGCAAGCAACGTTTTCCAGTCGATGAGCAAGATGCATCTTTTTGCAATACGGCTCCATCTCGAGGGCTTCCAAAATCTGAAAATCGGAAGATTCACATGTCATTTTTATAAATGCACACATACAGTCAGAATTACTACTACAAAAGCGAAGTGACATACCTGATTGGAAAACAACACAGAAATATGGAAGTGACTAACACACAACAAACATGTCGAATTAAAAGGCATAATCGTTTGCCTTCAAACTTACCTATTTGACTTCCACGCGTGAACTACTTCTGGATCTAGAATGTTGTGACGCTTTGCAGCCTCGTCCAATAAATCAAACAACCATTTAATCGACGGAGGAAGTGCGTCAGTAACAGTGAAAACCGCATCAAAAAAGTCGTCGACAAATTTTTGTATGGTTCCCTTAGTTGACAAGAGTCTTGTTAGGAAAATCTCCGGGATAGCTTTGTGTGTACGATCCCTCTCACTTTTGGCACCACTACCAGCACCCGGAATGTGCTCGTCGATAGGTTTGACCAGATGAAACACCGGGGTGTCGCGCGAGTTTACACTACCTAGCGTCATATTCATTCCCATATTTACACCGTTGCTTACGCCGATCATCGGCGACATCCCACTATTTAAATAAGCTCCAGAATCTAAGGAAAAAATCATTACTCCGTGTAAACCCAACGGTTAAAATAAGTGAATACAAAATTAGGAAAACTACACTGCAGTGATCACTTACATGTATGATAGTTACAAGGTTTTTTACATAGTGAAAGGTTATTGGGGTAATGATCATTTGGTCGTGCGAGAAGCGACATGACTGCTGAGTCTTTTACACCGTAATGGGCTAAAGTATTTAGTTTCTTCCAGCCTCCAACCGATCTCGTTGTGAGATCTTCATCTTGAAGCGTTAGGTGTCCACCCCGACCATGACGCCATTCTGCAAATAATATGTTAATTGTTGACATGTGTAGGTGTAATAAGAAACACACAATCATTGATTTCATGTAGGACAGTTTGACAATTCAATGCAATATTTGGGAAATTTCCTTACCCAAATCCAGATCGTGGATGGACGGACGAAGACTGAAGTGTGTATTTTTGTACAGGGCATCTAATATCTTAGATTTCACTTGACTTATTGTATCACAGTCCAATACTTTGCACTGTATCTTTTCTTCCAACTCCTCTTGAACCACTTGAAACGTCTGATACGATTGATATGGGATTTTCTCATAGTATGGATCTTCTTGTACAAGATGTATAGTCTAAAAAATTTAAAGTTTAAAATCTTGTTTAAAATTTTAATACTATAAGGAAAGAAGGATTTCATTGATCTAATTCATGAAAACGTACAACAATTGAGTAGTCCATTGGCTCCCTTAAGAGCCTCTCTTCGGACAGTGAATATCTGGCGTCATGTGTAATTGCATCCACTGGTCCCTTCTCAATTTGATACTTGATGGCTTTGAATAGCAGGAACAAAGATGGACCTACTTGGTCCTTTAAATAGTTATACATGCACAAAGCCATCCAATTGGATAGCATTTTCTCCACAACAGTCTCCGTTCGTCGGAGCATAACTTGTGGATGTTTTGATCCCACAGATTTGTTGATAAGCTTATGGAGAAGACTTTGAAGTATGTCAGTCGCATACTCCATTTTACCCATGAGAATAATCATGAGAAGAGAAGCGACATTTACCCTGAAATAATAAAAAAGAAAAAAGTTGTCAATTAATATTAGTTTTCGATAAAAAGATATATTACATTAAATTTGGAGATAAAATGAAATTTTACTTGTCGCGCAGCTTAAAACTTCTTTGGCCTTCCAATGTTTCGATAAATGTCAAGAGAAAATATTTATTGTTAAGCAGCATCTCAAATTGACTCATTGCTGCATCATAATTTGTTGAAGGACAGTCTATCCGCATTTTTGGGTCCCGCAAAATTGGATGCTCTGAAACTCCCGGGAAAAATACCTTCATGACATAATTTTTGTGGTCCAATGTGGGGATAGCAGACGCACCAAGGTCCGCTGTGAGGTCCCGCATGTCCGTTTGAAGTTCGGCAAAAGCTGTACAAAAAGTCCATTTTCAACATTTTAAAGTTGTTGCTATGCAATAAGATAAAATGGGAGCCCGATTTCATTTATCAACCGCATACCTTGTTTGCACTCAGAGCGAACATTGCTCTCCAACGTATCCATTTGAATTTGTATCCGCTTGTACTCCCTTTCCGCCTGCGTCGACTTGCGACGGTACAATAGAACAATAACAGCAAAGAGACAGAGAAGAATGAGCGCCGTCGCAGACA